>JBBUKS010487210.1:0-15774 GCA_038050645.1 Hedychium gardnerianum
GGGGGAGGGGGGAAGAAAGACTCGAGTGAGAAATGGGGGCTCGACAATTTAATGAAGAAACCCAACCGAACTTAGGTTTTAATTAACCTAACTTAGGTTTTGAATATTTAACTTTAGGCTAATCAACTCCCAACTTGAATAGAAATTTCTTTAATTAATCCATATAAATTCGATTTAATCCCCCCAAAAATTACAAAAGTTCCTAAAAATTTCTATAGGGGTTTTCCTCATTTAACACCCATTTTTATTTTATTTTATTTTATTTTCCATATTTAACAATATTATTTTTTCTAATTCCCTTAAGTAGTATATTGGTGGATTCAGAGTAATTTATTAGGCATTCAGACGACAAGAACTTAACAATAAAACCAGCATCACATAGTTGAATTATGCTAAGCAGCTTAAAATCAAAGTTTTCAACAAATAATACTTTTCTAATTAACAGTTGAATGTCACCTATCCCAATTACCTTAAATTTGTCATTATTTCCAAAAGCAACTGATCCTAGGTTCTTGAACTTTAAACATGTAAATTTTTGTTGATCTCTAGTCATATGCTAAGCATCCACTATCCAGTATCCATTTATCTAAACCTTTGGGTTCCTACACATAAAGTAGGAGTTAGACCAAGGTTTTGGTTTAATGGATTTGTTTTAGTTTAACCTAAATCATCCCGCAATTTCTAAGTTATCAAACAAGGTAAATCTATAGTGGTGTGGGATGATTTATTATTATTTTGCCTTTTAATTAGATCGAAGTTAAGTTAAAGGTTTGGTTAAGATTTAAGTTACACTTATTAAGGTTTAAGTTGGTTTTCGTATTAATTTTGTTGTAAAATTGATTAAGTTAAAGTTTGGATTAAAATTTATTTTTCGTTAATTAGGTTATTAAATTAACATCGAAATTGTTTATGTTTAATTACCATTGGATTGATGAGAATTAATCATTTAGTTAATTTCAAATTATTGATTATCAATAATTAAGATTAAGATTAATTATTTATGAAGAATAATAATTAAAGATTAAGTTTAATTAAATTGAGTTAAATTACATAAGGATTAAATTAATTAGGGTGAAATTAAATTAAGATTGAATTGTTAATTAATTTTGGGTTCATAAATTATGTTTAATTTAGAATTAGGTTTAAGATAAAGAATTAAGTTAAAATTTATTATGAATTTTTTAATTAATTAAATTGATTAATTATTATTTAATTAAATTTGAACAATTATTTTCAGAATAATTATTAATTAAGGTGAATGATTAATTTTGAATTTAATTTAGGGTTAAAGAAAATAATTGATGAATTAATTAATTTTGAATTAATTTAAGTTAGAATTAAGTTTTAAGTTAAAATTAATTTTAAATTAATTAAGTATTTAACTAAGAATTAATTTTGGTTTATTGAAATAAAATTTAATTAAAATTTTCTGATTAATGAACTTAAATTGATTTAATTGATTAATTAAATTTTTCTGGATTAATTTGATTTGATTAATTAATTATTATTTTTAGATTAATTAATTAAGTTAAAATTAATTAGGTTATAATTTAAATTAGTTAAGAATTATGTTGAAATTAATTTATGGATTAATTAATTTCGAATTAATTTATGGTTAATTAATTTCGAATTAATTTATGGTTAATAAGGGTAATTGATTAATTAATTAAGGATTAAAGTAAAATTAGTAAAAAAACATTCAATTAATTAATTTGATTTGATTTAAATTTAGGATTAATTAATTAAAAATATTTAATTAGGATTAATTAATTTCTAATTAATTCAGAATTAATTGTTTATTAATTGAATTAAAATTAGGTTAGGATTAATTATATTCAATTTGAATCCATTAATTTATTAATTAAAAGTTTGATTAATTGTTTTGAATTGAGAAGGTTGTTTAACTCTTGTTAGATTCAAACTCAACTTTGGGTTCACTAAGAATTAGTTTATAGGATAAGCTTCCAGGCTGTGGTGTGTCACATGGATATAATTAAAGTAACCACATGTCTAAAATAAAGCTTCCCAAAAACAAACAACCCAGAGAACTTACTACTGGGTTTTGGTCTAACTAGTTCATGTTTGACTCGGGTAGCTTCAGCTAGATCCACTTGGTATAGTGCACCAGGTAGAACACATATGATTCAACCTAGACATGTCTTCGACAAAATTTTCTTAGCCTACTATCATCCCAATTCATTCCGATGTTATGTTCTCAAAGTTGGTTAAACCTTTTTATAACTAATCTTTCTAAATTAACCAAGGAAATAAAACTAAACATGCATATCGAAGAAATTAAAGCAATCAATTTAACTAGAATAAATGGTCTTTCTTTTAGCTCCCCCTTAATCATAACCTTGATATGGTCTATCTAGGTAATGGATTTGATCCTTGGGGATCAAATATCGGTTTGGTCCATTTTGAATAAGTAAACATGCTTTTGGGACTTGGTTTCCAAAATTTTGACTAATCAAAGACAAGTTTGTCATGTTGGCTTTGTATCCGAGTCCAGATTTGTTGTTCATGGCTCGTTGGGATCGAAGCATCATATTCAAACACTTGGAACCTAAGTTGAACTTTTCAAACATTTTCTTGAGTCCCTCCACTTGACCTTTGAAATTAGAATTTTCTTCCTCAAGCTTTGCAACTTGAGTTGAAGTTTCATCTTGACCTTGGTTAGTTAGGGATTCAAGTTAATTTGCTCCTTAAGGTTGTTAACTTCCTCAAGTAGCAAGTTAATCTGATTCTCAGATTTAGTAAAAATTTTAAATAGACATTTAATTATTTTAAGCATTTATAATTGTGTTAGGGATGATACCTCATTTTAGTCCTTTTAAAAAGGATACAGATCCATGGCTTCTCTCAGACTCAGAGTTAGACTCGAACTCGGACTCAGACTCAAACTCCTCGTTCCTTACCATAAGTTCTAGGAGGCTTGATTGCTTCGGTTCCTCCGTATCTGAATCTTTTGAAGATGATTCATCCCAAGCAGCCTTGAATGCTTTCCTTCTTCTTGAAGACTTGGACTTCTCCTCCATTGAGTTAGGGCACTCATGTTTGTAGTGACACTTTTTGTTGCACCTGTAGCCCATTACCTTCAATTTTGGTATGTTTGAGGTGTTTTGTATTTTCTTTGGGTTTCTTTTGGCGAACTTCTTTTTAGTAAGCATTCTTCGTACCATGTTTACTATTTCCTCTTCGTTGTTTGAATCTAAGTCTGATTCGCATTCAAATTCTTGTTTTGGTCTAGTCTTGGACATAGCCACCATGCTTCCTGCATACAAAGCTATACCCTTCTCGGTCTGACTAGAGTTAGTCTGTTCATGTAATTCTAACTCGCAAAATAATTCATCTAATCTAATTATGGAAAGATCCTTCAAAACTTTATAGGCATCTACTATAGATGTCCACCATGCATTTCGAGGGAAGGAGTTTAGTGCATACTTTATTATGTCCTTATTTTCAAGTTGGTGATCGATGAGGTGGAGCTCGTTGATGATGTCTTTGATTTTTTGCGTGTAGTTGCGTCGCAGTTTCTCCAAGATGCATTTTAACATTAAATAATTTATTTAATAATAAGTCACATTTGGTTACCTTAGAGTCATTGGTTCTATCGTGTAGTTTGACTAGCCGGTCCCACAATTCTTTGGAGTTGTCGAATGGGCCAACTTTGTTAAGCTCTTCCTTTGTTAAGCCACATTGGAGAGTGTTCATCATCTTGTAGTTGATCTAGGACTTTCTCTTCATTTCGGGACTCCACTTTTCCAGATCTAGTGGTTCTCCATGTTCAGTTGGTGGTGAGGACCCTTTTATGATCATGAACCACAAATCGATGTCAGATTTGAAGAAGCACTCCATCCTCCATTTTCAATAGCTAAAATCTTCTCCGATGAACAGTTGAGGATGAACAATGTTGTACCCTTCTTGGTGAGACATAAACATTCTTGCAAGAGAGAATTAAAACTGTCACGCCCCAGAGGTATATTTGTCCACCGAAACGGACGGTACCCCCTAGTGACAATGTGATCGATACAACTTGGTATAAGTCCACACGACTTACATAAGTCAAAAACCCACATAGATAATAACATCCAGATCAAGATATAACAAAACAAACCAAATACAAATAACCAAAAAGGTGCATGCCGGCATGGTTTAATATCACAACAAAGTGTCCAAAACCAAATACAAAGAGAAAAACCAAAATGAAATAAAATGTAGGAACTAGAAGTGCGAAAAACCCTACATGTGACGTAGGATAGGCAGATAGGATCTCCCAGCGATAGTAATATCTATCAAATACATGAGGAAAATAAACACCAACAGGGAATAGTGAGTCCAAATGACTCCCCGAAAATAAGAAAGATAGTGCATGATAACTATAACAGTAAGGGATCAAGGTACATACAGTCTTATAGGAAGAACTCTACCATGTATATGACCAAGTATAATACATATAATCAACTCTGCCATAGTATAACTTGAAATCTCCAAATAGCATAACGATACTATTAACTAATCTAACCCAGTCCAGTATTTGGTATAAAATCTAACTCCAACATATGGGTGCTATCACAAACATAGGTGAGTCATCTATATATATGTACATACATCCATCGAGTGCACAATCATCACATGTAAGTGCAACAGAAGACAATGCGTATGCAACTTACATCAAATGCATATGCAAAGCATGGTCACTCCGGCGTACCTCTTCAGCTACCACGACATCTGTGTGGCCGAGGGGGTGGGACGGTGACAACTGATCGCACTCTTGCTACCAGTACTCTGAGTGACCGAGTGGTCAGGATGCAGAGTAGGTATCTAGCTACAATAAGAGGTCTCTGTCTGCACGATGCTCCAGCTACCACTACCTAAGTGGCCGAGCGACATGACATGATAAACTGCTCCACTCAAGACATCACTACCTAAGTGGCCGAGTTGGCAGGAATATAACTGATGACTCTCTCGACCACAAGGGAGACAATCGTGGTCAGTATGCAATGGTATGCAGTACATAATGATATGAGCATCACACACATATGAAAACATCACATATAAGTAAATACCATAACATAGTATAATAAACTCACATAGGGTGGATACCTACGAAATACACCATACACGTATATAATGACCTACGATGCACACCAAACAACAATATATATGTCTATCAATAAAATAACATAAGCATCACATGAAGTAAATACCTATAAAACACATCATACACGTGTGTAATGACCTAAAATGCATACTATACATGCATGCACCTAACTGCGATACACACCATACACGTGTGTACCACTACCAATTATGGATAATCAAAAAAATGAGACTGCACGTCGACTAATTCAAGATCAAGCAACTAAGCATCCAAAGTAGGAAATGATATGAATAGATTTAAGGTAATCAAAACTACCTATCAAGTTTATAATATTCATACACTAAGTTCAAGGTACTAAAGAGACAAGGATAGAAGTACCCGCCTCCAAATGGGCCATGCCGAATATCCTCAAATCCGATGCTCCATCTCATATTGTCTCGTATTCAGAGCCTATAAGTAGCATTACAAAATTACTTAAGTGCTAGAATGTAAACAAGAATGAAAACTCACTAAGTAATTTAGGTGAGTTAATCATCTAATTACTCTTGTTTAGCTAACCCCTTAACTAACAGCTTAAGGAGCTAAAATCCCTAGGTATCAACCTATATAAATTCCAATACCTAATTACATAGCATATGAATATTTGTCTTAACATCTCAGATCTAACTCACATATCATTTCCAGTTGTTAGATCAATTTCCACCACTTTTAGCGAGACATAACCCTAGAATTACACCTAAACATTACTACTTCATTTAGGTCTAAATTCTTAAATGATAGAATGCCTCTTGTGTCATCAAATGATGATATAACCAATCCACTACTACAAGAACATATCCAACAAATAATTACAAAGCTAATGAATCATAAAGGCTCTTTAACTTCATGTCTTAACTCATCCAACATGATGAACCCTAGTATCAATTCTACCAAATTCATCGAACTATCAATTAATTCTAGTGACAATACTACAACATTTAGGTATCCATCAAACCCACATATCACTAATCCAAATCCAGAATTTCCAACCATAAACATGCATGAAACCTTAAACCACCCAACCTTAATTTGAATTAGCCTAATGCTAAAACAATTGCATTCAATTATCAAGCTATCCACTATATACCGAAACCTATAGCATCATAAGGTAGGGAAACTCGTTACCCTAGATTTTCTTCCCGAAGGTGGCTGCCGATGATACTGTGAGACTACTGTAGTGGCCGGCCAAGGGAAAGGTAGCACTGGTGATGGTCAGATCTGACCAAGATGACTAGTGGCAGATAGATCCAATCTGGCAGCAATGGCTATGGGTGGAGGGGCAGAAGCTTGACTTCGGCGTTCCCTCAACCTTCCAACGTTAGGATGAATTATAGCAGAGCTGATGGAGCAATAGCTCTGGTGACCAGAGCACATTCAAAGGTGGCTGGAGTTTAATGTTGGCCGACAACAGTAGTAACCCTACTGGAAATAGCCAAAAATCAATCTGATCAAAAATTTGATGCTAAATCAATCTCAAAACATCACCCATAAATGTTTGCCTCAACTGGTGGTAGCTACTAGATTTGCTAGAGATGGACGGTAGTAAGATTGGGTGGTCGGTAGCCTTGGATTGGCCAGAATAGATTGAGGGGGCTGAAGCAGTAATGGTCGGAACTAATCCGGCTGGTGGGCTGAATTTGATCCAGTGGTGCCAACCAACCTAGCCCAGCAATGTGGCCTCGTATGCGGCTATGGATGGCCGGAGACACCGAGGTGGCCTGAGTAAAGAAAGCAATCTGGCCAGTTGAAATGGGAAGACAATGTCGATGACGATCAAATCCAGTTTGAGCCTGGCTGGCTGGTGAACAAATTCGACCTAGATCTGGCTGAAGAAATATAATCAGGGTGGAGATCTAGGGCTAACTGAAGGTTTTCTCACTTGACCTCTACAACCCTGATCCAGTAGTGTCCCTTAGCTGGAAATGAGAGCAGCGACGTCGGATGGAGGCTATGGCCGGCGATGGAAGTGGCGGCGTCGATGTGTGAAGGAGAAGAAGAAGAAAGGAGGGAGTCGGCTGATGAGGGGAAATCGCGAGAGTTGGGGATAAAGAACAATAGAGATTAGGGTTTATTAATTTAAACTTAGGTTAATTAAAAAAATCAACTCCCTTTTAATTGATATTTCAAATAGGCTTTCTAAAAGCCTATTATTTATATCCCCATGAACTTGTCGTATCAGCTTCAATTAAATCTAAAAAAAATCCCAAAAATTCATTTAAGCTTATTCCTCAATTAACACTCATTATTTTTATTCGTATTTAACAAAAATAGAATATCCAAGACTTTTTATTGGGATTAGTAGTGAGAGAAAAAGATATTGCTATAGAAAAGAGTAAAATAAAACTTTTTCAAAAAATAGAAAAGATTTTGAAAAGACTCGAAAAGTCATTAAGCTATTTCAGAGCAAACATGGCTCTGATACAAATTGTTGGATTATAAGAGATGAGAGAGGTGGGGTGAATCTCGTTTGATTAAATCTTTTCTTTTCATGTCAATGAGAGTAACCACGGAATAGTAAAATACAATACGAAAGACATAGTTTCTTTTTACTTGGTTCGTATCCTAGCGACTACTACTCCAAGACTTAGAGATCCTTGACTGCTTCCGATGGGTAATCTAATATAGTTTTTCTCTCCAAAAAACTTTCAATGAAGAAGCAGATTCGTCAAATGTGAATACAATATGCAAGTACTAAAGTTATCGACAACAAGTGTATGAAACAAAGTGTTGGTTGTCGGAAGCCTCCTAGCATTGTAGAAGCAGTATCTTACACGAAAAATAGTAGACGCAGTAAAGAGATGAAGCACAGAGAGAGGTGTATCTTGGATCAAAGCCTGAGGTCTTCTTTTATAGGAAATGTTTGATCGACTGATCCCATGTTCTGTCAACTGAATCTCATATTTGTCGACTAAACCCCGCACTCTTCCTTCTTTGCTCTGATCTGATCCATCCGATCTTGGAAATCACACTTGTTCGGTCGACTGATCCATCGACGGAACCTAGTGTTTGTCTTTTCTATGTTTATTCGATTTGATCTCCATCCTTACCAAAATTATATCGATTGACTGATCCCGTTGATCCATCGACTGATCCTAATGAATGTCATTTATGCATTGATTCGATCTGAACTCTATTTTTACCATAATTGGATCGGTCGACTGATCTCGCTGATCGCTCGACTGATCCTAGTGAATTTCTAACTTTGCATACTCTGAATGATACTATGCCATGCAGGCTTGATCGGTCGATGAAACCTCTAGTTTGGTCGACCGAACCCATGGTCAACCGAGAACTTTGTTTTACCTACAAAACAAAGTTAGCATAGACAATATAATAATAGGAGTCTTGCTAAACAAAGTTAGACATATATAGAAACGCATGAGTATGACAGTTAGGACTATCTTGATCTCAACTTAGAAACCTCTGTTGGTTTCTTCAGTTGGATCAACGCCTAAGATTTCGTCCGTCCATGACACAACCTCACTACACTCCTTCTAGGTGCTTACCTCAACTTAACTGCCAAACATTATGTCCTCCAGACTTGTTTGGACTTTGCACATCATTGGATCGGCTTGCTAGGGATTACACTTGATTCGATATCGGGTCCTCTAGACCTATCGAATCCACCTGCTAGATGTCAGGTCCTCTTCACCCATCTTGACTTCTTGCCTAGTTCCATGATCTGCTAAGACTTTTCTTTCCTAGTATCGGGTCCAGCTGACCTACTAGGACTTTCCAAGTTAAGCATCCTGCACACTTGATTAGTTCATCAGATAATAATAAGATCTAACTTGAACCTTTGACAACATCAAAATATAGGTTTAATTTTGTGCTCCCTGCACCAACACAGATAGTATTTGTTGGGATGAAAAGTGATAGTTTATATAGATCTTGCAACATTCGATATTTACTTAGCAAGAAAGATGCTAAACCTTTGCTTATCAGATGGATATTGCTACTTCAATAATTTGATTTAGAAATTAGAGAAAAAAAAGGGGCAGAAAATATTGTGGCAAACCATTTATCCAGAATGTGTCAAAATGTACAAGAAAACGTAGATGGTCATTTGCCCATTGATGGCTCTTGTCCAGATGAACATCTTTTATCCATCACTAGCCTGAATGTTCCATGGTATGCAAATTTTGTGAATTATCTTGCTTATGGAGTCCTTCCATCAAATCTCACTACTCAACAGAGAAAGAAATTCTTCACAGATGTCAAGTATTACATATGGGATGAACCCCTACTTTTCAAGAAGTGTGGTGATACAATCAACCAAGATGTGTACCTGAGGATGAAACTAAGCAAATCTTGAATTATTGTCACTCATCATCTTATGGGGGACACCCTAGAATTATAAAGACAAAACTAAAATTCTACAAGCTATGTTCTTTTGTCCCCATTTGTTTAAAGATGCATAGAAATATGTGCAATCTTGTGATCGCTGTTAGAAAACAGACAATATTTCTAGGCAACATGAGATGCCTTTGAACTTTATCCTTGAAGTTGAGCTTGTTGGATTTGCAAGGTTGCAAACAAAGTCCCACATTGAAAACACATGAGAAAGATCATGAACTTATAAGGGAAAGATATCTCCATTAGTATAAGGCCTTTTGGGTAAAGTCCAAAAATAAAACCATGAGAACTTAGGCCGAAAGTGGATAATATCATAATATTGTAGAAATATCTAAATTCCTTCAGTCCTAACAATTGGTATTATAGCCTGGATTGCTAGAAGGTTTAATCGCCGACTATGCACAAGAGCTAAGGTCTAATCAAACCATGTGAGTAGAGTATTGACCTAGAACAAAGGAAGTAGGGGATCTCGTGTCTGGATCTAGAGGACCAGACACCAGGCAGGAAGTTATAGTTGCGACTAGGCAAGGAAGTCCTAGTAGGTCGGTTGGATCAGGCAAGAATGACCTGGTGGGTCGAGGATCGGACGGGGGACCCTGTAGTCCTTCATTTGAGCGGGGATTGTTGGATTTTCAAGTTTGCAAACAAAGTCCCTCATTGAAAACACATTGGAAAGATCATGGACTTATAAGAGAAAGATATCTCCATTAGTATGAGGCCTTTTGGGTAAAGCCCAAAAATAAAACCATGAGGGCTTAGGCCCAAAGTGGACAATATCATACTATTGTGGAGATATCTAAATTCCTTCAGTCCTAACAGAGCTCTTTAATTTTGGGGGAGTTGATTTTATGGGGCCATTTTTTTCATCATGTGGCAATAATTATATAGTAGTTGTTGTAGATTATTTTTCTAAATGGGTAGAAGCTATAGCCTCTCCTACTTGCGATGCCAAAATCTTCATTAAGATGTTCAAGAAAATAATATTTCCTAGGTTTGGAGTTCCCATAGCAGTTATCAGTGATGGAGGATCTCACTTCATTGAAAAATAATTTGAGAACTTACTTAAGAAATATAGGGTAAGCCATAAAATTGCAATGTCATATCATCCACAAACAAGTGTGCAAGTAGAGATTTCAAACAGAGAAATCAAAGGTAATATTGGAAAAGATGGTATCCATATCCAAAAAGGATTTGTCTTTGAGGTTGGATGATGCTCTATGACTTATCGTACTGCTTACACAACTCCAATTGGAATGACATCATTTCATTTGGTTTATGGAAAGTCTTATCATATTTTGGTAGAATTAGAGCATTAAGCCTATTGGGCAATTCAATGACTCAACTTTGATTTGAAATCATCTAGAGAAAAGAGAAAACTTCAACTTAATGAATTAGATGAACTAAAAATGGATGCTTACGAGCATGCAAAGTCTTTACAAAGAAAGAACAAAAAAAATGGCATGATAGACACATCATGCAAAGAGAATTTCATGAAGGTGACCTTGTGTTGCTATTCAATTCAAGACTAAGACTTTTTCCTGGAAAGTTAAAATAATGATGGTTAGGACCTTTCAGAGTTTAAAAGGTATATCCATATGGAGAAGTTGACATCTAGAGCAAGGAATCAAGATCTTGTAAAGTGAATAGGCATAGATTGAAAAGATACTTCTTGGGGATGCTTGTTGAAGAGGAAGAAGAATAGTATTTTTTTGAACCTCGTCCTCTAGATTGAGCCAAGATAGAGGTCGAGCTCGTGACCTTAAACAAGCGCTTCTTGGAAGGCAACCCAAGGGTTTGCTTTCGTATTTTAGTTTTTGTTTTTAATTTCTTCTTTTTGATGTTTATGTGAGTCTTCTTTTTTCATATTTCAAGGCTACAAACCTACACAATCTGGTTGTGGTGCTTACTATAGGCGTGAAAGGCATTTGAAGGTAGGTCGTGCCCAAAAGGCACAGTCGTGCCTCATTGGCACCAAGGACAGAATGTTTCACGGCATGGCCGGGTCTTTTCACATTGTCGTGCTTCACATCCAGAAGGTTTCATGGTAGGGCCGAGCCTTTTAGGCATGGTCGTGCCACTTTTGAAAAACTTTATAGAGTCAGCCACGACATGGCCATATCTTTTTGACACGACCATGCCAATCTTGGAGAAGGACATAGAGACTATCACGACATGATCGTGTCTTTTTAACACGGTTGTGTCATTGAAAAAAAAAGAATGAAGTTGGCCTTGTGAAATTTTGGCCCAGGCATAGAATCTTTCACGGCATGATCATGTCTTTTGACATGGCCATGCCTTGTGGACAGAACATTTCATGGTGACGCCTTGTCTTTTGACACAGTCGTGTGTCGTGAATGTGCACTTCCACATGGCCATGCCACCTCATTTCTCCCCCTTCTTTCTTCTTTCTTCTTTCTCTTTCACCTTTTTCAAAGTCCTTCTCCTATCCCCCTTCTCCCACTTCCATTGTCTCACACCCATCTAAAGACTCTCATCCCTACTCTCTTCTTTTCTCAAGTGAGGGATTCTCCCTTTTCTCTTGTTTTTCCCTTACACCCTAAAACCCCTTGGGCTTGTTCTTTTATCTTAATAAGATGTTAAAGCATCTTAAGAAGGAACTCGGCTCACGAAAAGATGGTGCATCCAAAGTCAAGGGAAAAGAAAAGTCTACGATTAAGGAAAAGCAAAGGGCACGTTACGAAGGTATAGACTATAATCTTAGTATTATCTTTAGTAATGATGAGCAAAAATCTCATTATAATTCTTTGGTTAACCATCGTATTGTCTACACTAAATATTTATATTATAACACTTTGGATATTCTAGGTCTCAAGAACGATGTTGAATGGTTGATTAATAGGATATGATGGAAAGGTATCATGAATATGAATTACCCCACATATCCTAGAATTTTCTTGGAATTTTTAAGCTTTATCATTTTTTAAGATACTTTCGGGGTAGAAACTTGTCCTTTCTAGATTTCCAAGTTTCCTTGATTTTCCTCCATTCCAACCTTATTGATTTTATTTTCATTGGGATAATGAAGTGTCCAAGTCTAGGGGGTTGTACATATATACATATACTTGTTTCAGTTTGGTTTGCTTTTGCCTGGTTTGATTTAGTTATTTTAATTTGGTTATTTTTGATTTGTGGCATTTTTAGTTGCATCAATCATCATATCATTGATGGTTTGTCCTTATTGCAAAAATGCTAGAATTCTTATTCTAGACTTTCATGTTGTTGTGATTTATGGTGCTAGTATACTTAGTGAACTATTTTTTTTCTATCCATAGTAGCATGAAGTTAGCTATGTTTTTATTGGAAAAGTTTAAGGATTGACCTAGTTTTAAGATCTCTTTACACTTTGCCTAATTTTGATGCTAAATAATTCCAAAAATAATCAGCATTCATAGAACTGGACTAGTACTTGTGCTTCTAAGGTGACCTCTCAACTATAATTTGGTTACTAGATAAACTCGGATCATGTCAACTCATTTGGAAAAATAAAAATCCCTATATTTTTCCTAGTGCTACATCTTATAGCAAACAAAAAAAATTGAATAAGGGATATAAAAATAGTTGTCGTGAGTGGAAACTAACAAGTTACCCCTTTGAGAATGAGTTAGGTTACTGGGGAAATAATTGTTATGTTTCTCTTGATTACGAGCAAGCCTTTGAGACCTTGTGTAGACTTTGAGAGAGATGAACTATGCGTGTGATAGGTAAGTGCCTATCACCAAAGGCATTAGGAACACGGTTAGATGATGACTTGACTAGGCTTGGAGATTGACACTTTAAAAAATTAGGCCACTCATTGCACCGAGCACGAAGAATTTCTAATTAGGTAATAATCAAACAATTTTTATATCATGCTCATCAATAAAATTATATGATAGGATTAAACTGATTCACTAGGGATTATGATGCACCATTTAGCCACATGAATCTAGCTTGCAATTTTTTTTGCTTGAGGACAAGAAAAGGTTTAAGTCGTGGGGTGTGATGTGCGTAGATTATGCATATTTCAAGGCATTATTTGTCA
This sequence comes from Hedychium gardnerianum, assembly GCA_038050645.1. NCBI lineage: Eukaryota > Viridiplantae > Streptophyta > Magnoliopsida > Zingiberales > Zingiberaceae > Hedychium > Hedychium gardnerianum. The sequence goes on from JBBUKS010487210.1 coordinate 13,542, forward strand.
TACATTTACTTGCATTTCATGAGTATGATTTATATTATCGCACCCTATTTCATTATTATGTCATCACTATCACTCCTTTGGTTCGAAGATCTACTCTTTTCGTATTTTGATTGATAGGACGCATTTTGGAATAAAAATGGAACATATTGGACATTAGGGCAAGCTTGGAGAGAAATCAGCAAAGCATGGTCATGCCTTATTCAGCCAAAACATGTACGTGCCTCACAGCCATGGTCATGTTTCCCAAGACTTGCAAAATGCCTCACGGTCCAGTCGTGCCTCCCCGGCAAGGCCATGCCTCTTACTAGTGCTAAAAAATAGAACCCCCATGGTTTGACCGTGCTAATGAGGCATGGTCGTGCCTTACTTCACCAAGGTTGTCACAACACGACTACACTTATGAGGCATGACCATGTCGCATCATTTAGGGTCTGTGTGGGGACCTATAAAAGTGTAAGAAGATCCCCTTTTCTAGGGGGATAGGGTTTTCCCTTGAAGTGAACCCACAAGGTCCATTACCGAGGAGATTTTGATGATCCATCTGCCATTCTAGCTAGGATTTCATCCAAAGACATCGACAACATCTCGCTAAGCTTTCTCTTCTCCTTTCTTTTTGATTTGAGTTGTAGATTGCTATTTTCTATGTCTTGTGGTTATATTTCCTTTGCTATGGAGTAGATTCTATCGATGCTAGGATGTAGGGAGTAATTATGATGTGATGTTGATGTATGAACTATGGATTTGCTCATTTCTTTGTTCTATTATATGTTTATGCCTTGTTCTTGTTTGATTAAATGTGTGTGTTGTGAATGTATTTGGATGTGAAGGATTGGTCACCATGTAGAGGAGATACTTTAGATTGTATGATCGGGGGGCCCTTAGTGACAAAGGGTATCCATTTAACCGGACTTTCTAGAGTTATCACCTTAAAATTATGGCCAATTCTCTAAAAGGAATTAGCTAATTAGAGTTTAATGAGTTTTTCTTAATTTAATGTTAGGAAGTGACTTGTGTAATCTAGACTGTATGATTGGGGAGCCATCAAGTGACAAGGGCTATCCCCTTAACCAGACTTTCTAGTGCTACCTCTTTACTTCTTCTTTTTATAAAAAGGGTAAATATATGTCATTAAAAGTGCACCATCATACATAGGTAACCATGGATCCCCTTAAATCATGTCTGATAAACTGTCAGATCTGGTAGGTAGAATGATGGTAGTGTACATGTGCTAACACGGGTACCAACTCTCCCTAAGTATCACGTGTCTGTCGTCAACTCAAAGATGAGGTAACAATTAGCACTGTCATCTGGAACAACATCCATCCTCTCGTCCCAGTCTAGAGTCATCACCTCGCACGTGGCACTCTCTATCCATCTGTCATGTGTCGCATTTCCATGCATACCACATACACTCGGTATCAATGTCGGATATGTATCCTGTGTCTAAGAGCCACCCACGCTCGGCATCTCCATATTCCATACTACATACTGCATCACCTCCTGTATCCGTGAGCCTAGGGTCATCTAGAGCCTAGTCTCCTAGCATCCCGAAGTCACTTTTAGCAAGTGACTAGCTGTCAACGGATTTGCTGTGTCTTTACTGAGAGTCATTTACTACGGACTAGATAGGTCATTCTAGTGGACCTATTCATCCTCTTAGGCTTTTTGGCCAAGCCTCAACCATGAATAGATTTGACGTGTCTTTACCATGTGCCGTTTGTTGCGGACTAGGTAGGCCTTTCTGGTGGGCCTACTCACCCTCTTAGGATTTTTGGCAAAGCCTCAGCCATGAACGGATTTGGCTTGTCTTTACCGTGAACTGTTTGCTGCGGACTGTAGGGATCGTTTGCAAAAAATAATAAATAAACACAGTGAAAAATTTGATCCCTCCAGAGATCCAAGCGAATATAGTATACTTTGTTTGGTCGAGTTGATACCTTTGTTGCTGAATGGTACAATCCCGGCAACAACCTTGCTTTTACATATCTTAGCATGATCAGAATGGTCGCGCCTCTTTGGTATCCACATGAACATGCCCTTCGTTCATCGCACGAACTAAGATTTGGAGAAGCACCAACTTCGTCGTGCTAGCAACGAACCTCTCTAGATGGTGGTTGGCCAAGACAAGAAGAAGAAGAACAACTTCATTATTGGCATTTGGTATTCATCCATGAAATACCAAAAGTTTGCCTCTTGAACTTCCTTCATTAATGCTCCATTAACCTCCATTAAT
>JBBUKS010487227.1:0-15771 GCA_038050645.1 Hedychium gardnerianum
GGGGCATTTATTGGTCGTCTAAGTACATGTCCGTACCATCTTAAACGTGTTTCTCGAAGTTTTCCCTCAATAGATGTAAAAAACCATAGATCTAGTAAATTTAAAATATGACCTCATCAGCCAACAATTTCTCCCCGTCCATTTTCTCCATCAGTTAACTTTGTCCTCTTTAACATGTTGAATAATATTTCTTTCATTTGTTTTATAGGACATCATACAGAGGACCCCGATCAGGGTGCTTCACCGCCGAAGCCCATTAGAGCGCAAGCGTATCATACATTGGTATGAGAAGTTAAACAATCCTATGTCTTGATTTTATGTTGGAACTAAGAACTGATAAGAAAGCAATAAAATTACCCAAAAAAGTGTCGGGAGAAGCGTTTAATGACTCAATCAATTGTTATTAATTTTATGTCAGCAGAAATCTCATTAAATGATCGTGTATCAGGATGTCGATTGAGAAAATTTCCAGTAGTTCCCAGTATTTTCTGCTACATCTTTGTACACAGGTACTAAGTGTAAATGTTGCATCATTTTTATGCTAATTTCTTGTCTATGAGATATATAAAGGATGTATGCTTTTCTTTAATATTCAGGAAAAACTTTGAGAAACTAGGAAGTGATTTTTCAAGCATATTCCAATGAGAAATAGATCATTTTGTGATATTACCGCTCTTAAGCATTTTCCATATACTGCTATCTTTCACCCTCAGGATTTGTATTACAGGTTTTGATTAATTATGACATGAAATCATGTAATCTAAGTTAAGCATGTTCCACTGAGTGAATATAATTGCAGAAATAGGAGAATGACATTTTTCTAGGAACCATGGTTTGTTGTTGAAATAAGTTTTCTTTGGTTTACATTGTTGGAATAAGTTAAGAAATAAGAATCAACAATGATAACAGTTTATAACTCACTAATGCTCCCTGCCAAATATTTACTCTTTTTTAGACAGATATCTCCTAATAAGACTGGCGCGAGTTTCTTTCTCCCTTTATTTCGATGCATATGGCGTGCATGTCCTTTTTCCTTTGCTAGTTTGGATGGTGTAATTTCATTGCTAATTTACTCATTCTATGATTGCATGAGCAGATAATTTTCTGCTCCTCTATATCTTGATTCTCAACTACAAACTATTTTAATTTTATTGCTTTTTTCATTCTGAGATCAGGCAGGAACTTATATAAAGGAATTTGTTCATGGGGATCTTGGACGAACACATCCCAGGTATGAATCATTCAGTTCAAATAGTTTGTCAAACTTTAAAGATCTACTGGTAGACTTTAGTTCATCTACTTGCTTCGAGACATTGGTTATCTTCTCATCAAATATTTTGGTTCATGCAGCATCGGTTCCATCTTAGGATGCAGAGCAGAGATACTGCAGCTGGACGTCACAGATGTGAAAATGGATATATTCAATTGATTTATCTGTTTTATATCGTACTGCAGCTCAATTTGTAACACACTTCCAGAGATCACTTCGCACGTCTTCAGCATCAAGTGGAAGTTGGATTTCAATTTTACCGAGTCATAATGGATTCCAGAGATCAAGAACTCAACATTTTCCTCCAAATATCAGCTTTTAAGATTGTATAATCCCAGTTTTTTTTTTTTTTTTTTGCCTTCAGATTAATTGCAGTATGGTTAGCTTTGATCAGAACAATGTTAAATACTGTGTTGTTCTATATATATATATATTACTTCTAAGTTGTCCCCGAATTCCTTCCAAACTCCTTTCCTGTTTAATTTTTTTTTTCCGTTTTAAAAAATATCTCATAAAATTTAAGAAATTTATTTAATACCTTTTGAATAATTAAACAATTAATAAAAGTGCACAAGGATTATACATTTTTACTAACAAACAAGTCTGACAATTAAACAAGGGTAAATAAAAAGGCATTTTAAATTATATAAATTGTTAAAAGACATTTTTTTTCCCAAAAAAAAAAACAACAAACTCAAAAGGATAATTTATTGTATTATTTATTTTTAAAATAATTTTCCAAAATCATGATAAGGGGTTCCCTACTGTAAATTATGATACAATTAGGATTTTTTTTTTTTTATGAAATATTAAAAGGGAGCAATTAATGGGGATCGTGTATTGTGAGTCCCTCTGACGCTCGCGATCTCGCGCGGGGCACGGCGGCGACGGCTCGTCCTTCTTCGGCACTTGACGGCGAACTGAGTTGGCCCGGCATCACCTTCGGCCTCTTCTCTTGGTCGCTCGGCTTTCATTCATCCTCTCCGGCAGCACCGTAAATAGGTGATAGCGTCGGGCTACCGGGTTCCACGATTCCGGTGTGGCCCTACAAGCAAAATCCGAGAATTAGGTATGGAAGACTTCTTTGTATTCTCACTAAAAGATCGTAATTTTTTCCTCGGATTAGCTTTCCGTCATCATGTGAACTTCATCGAAAGACTGAAATTGATTAATGCAATACAGCAAGTGATAGTAGTAATTTTAATTAAGGCAATTGTTTATAGATTATTAATTTGATTAATTATTCTCAAAATACAACCTTGTTTCCGGCTATAATGGATTTATTATTGAAAACCCTTTAGTAGTTAAACTCTAGGGAGAAGAATAGTGTATTAGCTTAGATGTTTTAGCTTGCTTGTTATTGAGAATCCTGTAGTAATTAAACTTGAGAATCCTGTACTTGTAAAATTTGTGTTAAATCCAATGTTGCTTTCAACTATTTTCATAGGTTTCACCTGCCAAACCTATGAGCAAACCTACGGAGTGAATATGACAGTGTAAATGTCATGTTCAGATCACTCATTTGTGACATTCACTGATGCTTAAAATCCTGTTGCACTAAGTTGCCTCATGCACTCACAGAAATCCCAGATTGTTTTTATCTATAATCGAAGTAGAATTAGTCTAATAGCCAGATGAATTGGATGAAGTGATGAATTAATTTAAGTTTGCATCCATGTGCCGCTCGGCTCATTAGGCAATGTGGTAATGTGTTAACGGCTTTGACAAAGCTACCTAGTGCTTTATTCAGGTATATGAGATTGCTTATTTTGTCAGACAAGCAAAAGCTCTCTCTTAGTTGGAAGACTTGAGAAGTCTCCATTGTTTGGTTGTAAACTATATTATTCTCTTGCCTTTTGAAACATGAAAGGGCTGGATACAAATATGCTGTTGATATTTTGTTGGTATCAGGTGTCTATACTGTTAACATTGTTCAGATTTCTTTTCATTATTTTCTATCGGCGCCAAAAAGGAGTATGGCAAAGTTGGAGGAGATTGATACAGATGAATATGAAAAGATAATGGCTGCTAACAAAATGAAGAGGAAGAAGTATAGCATCATAATTCCAACATACAATGAGCGCCTCAACATTGCCCTTGTCATCTACCTCATCTTCAAACATCTTCAGTATGCCTTCTTCCCCTTTACTCCCTCCTTATTTTTCAACTCATGCTTGAAAAAACTCTCTTTAATTCATTGTGGCAAATAAAACATACAAATACATGGGTTATTCAAATGTAATTTATTGATGATTGTCTGTCTACTTGTTTTATAAAATAAATCAGCATGGCTAATCCTAAATTATCACTATCAAGTGATTGATTCACTAATGTCTTAATGTGCATTATTCTATGGATAGCATAGGTTTATATATATTTTTGTATATGAAATTATCAATTATGAATAATTCAAGTTAATTAATTTGATATATTAGTGGTATATGTAAGTTTTATGTTTTGTTATACATTGTTGTCAATACAATTAATTTACTTATTTTTCTTTAATGCTAACGGGTGCCCCATATACTGCATATGCTTTATGCAATATCCAATTGCATATCACTTGCATATGCTTCTTAAAATCTTGGTAAGACGAGATGAGAAACTTTTTCTCATGATGTTTTTTTTCTCCCCACAAAGTTGACGACCAGGCAGTTTTTATCCCATCTGTAACTAGAGTGGTATGGAGTATAGTGAGGGAACTGTATATTCCTGCTTCACACTCAGATCACAATCTTGTTCTTGTGTGATGATGGCAGTGATTGTTTTTCGTCCTACATTTATCTAAAACAACTATTGTTTCCTTTATCCACCTTATGCTATAAATGCTGATGTGAATGACTTAGTGAAAAACTAACCTTGGGATAAATACTCTACTGCTCATTGTTTCTTCCAAATATTTTGACTATCTCAAGGAATTTGTTATTAATCACTATTCTCATTTTCAAAACTAACCTTGGGATCTGATTTGTATATTCTGATAGCTTTTAATCTCTCTGGTCAACATCTATTTATCCATAGTATTTGTTGAGAATCAGAGTAAATATTTGTTCAGCTTTTGCTAGGGAGTCCGAGTTTGAAGTCATTATTGTGGATGATGGAAGTCCAGATGGAACTCAAGATATCATAAAACAACTACAGAATGTCTATGGGGAAGATCGCATTGTGAGTAGTCTAGTTGGATTAAAATAATGGTAGTCAATGATTTTGGATTGTTGTCAATGCCTTACACATATATAATGTAATTCTGTCAGCTACTACGAGCAAGGCCAAAGAAGCTTGGTCTAGGTATGACTGCAGCTCTTTTTGGTTTAGGTGGCAAATTGATGCCTAATCATTGAAATGGGTAAATAATGTGTAGGAACTGCTTACGTCCATGGATTTAAGCATGCATCTGGAGATTACATAATAATCATGGATGCAGATCTCTCCCACCATGTATATGCTTGATTATGGCAATTTGTTGATATTAAATTTTTGCAGTATTTTTGTTAATCCCTTGCAACTTCCCTAACAATCAATTTCTTGTGTACAGCCAAAATACTTGCCCAGCTTCATCAGGTACTGATTTTATTTAGGATTTGAAAAACTTTAAAAAATACTATGGCAATCCTCTTATTTCTTGTGAAAAATTTAAATAATTGTTGTTAAGAAAACCAAAGAAAATTGGGATGGCTATAAATATGCTATTGATAGAAAAGAACGGTGAATGAATCGGTTTGGAGGGAGGGAAAAAAAACTGTAAAATGACTACACTATTTAACGAGACTCTTGTTTGGTTGTAGTGCACTAGAACTGTTAATAGAGTTGAATGGCTGAAAAATCAATGTAGCTAATCTCAAAATAGCTCCTTTCTAATCATTGTTTGAAACTTTGAATCATCTAAAATTCATCGTTACTAGCATATCGGTCACATATTCCATATGGCTTCTTGTATTCTTATGGGACATGATACTTTTTGGCACATTTGTAGTCTTAAACTGAACCACAAAAGTAAATGTTGACAGAATTGAATCTTGATGTTTATGTTTACTAGGAAGCAAATCGAAACTGGTGCAAGTATAGTTACAGGAACCCGCTATGTGCATCAAGGTGGTGTGCATGGATGGAACCTTTTGCGTAAACTCACAAGTAGGGGAGCAAATGTACTTGCACAGACACTTCTATGGCCAGGTGTATCCGATCTGACTGGTTCATTTAGGTAATCCATATTTGTACATACAATTATGCTTTTCTTCATTCTGGTTGGCCTCTGAAGCAGCTGCTACATTAAGCTCATGCATAAATCCTAGTGTAACATATTTTGCAGACTTTATGAGAGGAGTGCTTTCGAAGATGTCATAAGTTCATGCGTGAGTAAAGGGTATGTCTTTCAGATGGAGATTATCGTCAGAGCTAGCAGGAAGGGCTATCACATTGAAGAGGTAAGATAATAGATTTATCTTTAGCATTGCAGTGAACTATTAAGATTTTCAGTGTTTTGTGTTTCATTTACGCATGTTAAAGTTTGCTTGAAAGCTTAAATGTTTTGTAATGCAAAAATTGTAGGTTCCAATAACTTTCGTGGACAGGGTTTATGGGAGCTCAAAACTCGGAGGATCTGAAATAGTCCAATACCTCAAAGGCCTGGTGTACCTGTTGTTTACAACCTAAACAAGCACTGTCGTCGTCATCTGGCATTGATCATAACTGCAACTTCACACCTTTTTGTTCGAAAATCAACAAGCAGAGTTTTCGATTATCGCCTCCGGAAGTTATTATCTACCATCTACGCTCAAACAGGTTATGTTCTTTAGCAGCTGCCATTTTTTTCACAACTATTTGAAGGATGATAATTTAACTCGACTTTTTTTTTTATGCTTCCTGTGACTTTTTTGCACGTCATAATTTTGTTTACTTAAGTTCTAGTTTGCTTGTTCTTGTCGTAATATGCACTCTAACTTTCATAGTATTTACTGTTTAAGAATTTCACAACTTTCGCCCTCATATTTATTCACGGGGATGAAAAACTTTTATAAAAATATGTATATAATTACGTCCCTTGATTTGACTCTGATACATCTACAAGATGTGAAAATCAAGGCACATAAGGCAACTAAAGAAAGAGAGAAAATAAAATTATCCTTAATGATATTAATACCTCATAATTATTTCAAGTTTTACCTTATTTCACTAAACCAAGTGTACCGGTCCATTCTTCTTTATAATCTTGACTCCCCTTCCTTCGCCTGCTGCCCGAGTCTTCGACGTTCGAAATACAATTTGAGTTCAAATTATGCTAATTAATTGAATTATAATTTAAAATGATTTAAATTATTTGAGTCAATGGTCGTGGCGCAAGGCGTCAACTTCGTATGATTGCATTTTGTTTGTTAAATTAATAATATTTATCTCTTATTTAAATATGTTTTTCAAAATCTCATAGAACTGAGCGATATACCAAAGTTGAGATTTATCATTCTTATAATTTAATTAAAATGGCAATCTAATAATATATTGTAGATATTTTAAATTTATAGCTTTGTATATTTGAATAAAATAAAATAAAATTATAACTGAGATGTAAATAAGTTAGTGTATGAATTATTTTATAAATTATGCGTGAATTTCATCCATAATTATTAGCAAATCAAATTTATTAATATTTAAAATTATTTATTAAATGTATTCTATATTATTAAACGAATATAAACAGATTCACGAATATATAATTTGACTTGCTAAGCTGAACTTTTAAGAATCGAATTGAACACTCGGCAGGTTAGATTATATTTAACTCAAAGACAAAATTGAAACCTTGGTGGACAGTCGTACAGTGATCTTTGAAGAACTGAATAGAATCCAAAACTCAATACTTGAGGCAGAGATTTCATAGCTGTTCAATGATAGTAGAGTCGACAATTAGCATTTTGACGATAATATATTACAAGATAAAGAACTGACCAGGTTCCATGAGTATAAATACAGCAGTAACATTGACAACCAAGAGAAAACATCCAAATGTGAAAGAGTGATCACTAGCCTGAGTCATCTTCCATTTCGTCCTCGCCTTCCAAAAGCCACTTTTCAAGTTCATCCATTTCTTCCTCCTCGTTGCTGTACCATCTACTTGCATTGTCGAGGAAAGTCATCCCTAGCTCCTCGCCGCGACATGCTAAGCGCAAGAAAGGGCGGGTTCTCAGTAAGGCATCTACCATATCTCTATTCAGGCTTCCGCTTATTCCCAGCCATCTCAAACTTGGGAAGTAAGGCCTCTTAAACCACCGAAATGCGAGTGGTGTGATTAAACCACATTCGTAAATGTCCAGCACACACAAGCTGCTCCCAGGTGAGCTGCCTTCGATTTGCATGGATGCTAAAGCCATGACAGATATATCTCCGATATGTGGACAACCTCTGATACGAAGTTCAACGATCTGTATCCTACTTTTTGCAAGCACCAAAATGGCCTCGTCTGTGATATTGGGAAGCCTAGAGAGGTCCAACACTTGCAAGCTCTGATTCACTGAGCCGCCACCAAATAGAGATGAAATGCCATTCGATGTGATTCTTCGACAACCTCTAAGAGACAATGAAAACAATGGACAACTGCCATTACCCAGGTAAGACAATCCTTTATCAGTAGTATCACTGGCATCCAACAACAACACTTGTAACTTGGGTAGATAACTTAAAGCCTTTACAGCCTCATCACCCAGATTCCGACAATCTCTCAGGTCGAGAACTGTCAGCTGCTTGTTATCTGACAAACCCACAACACCAAGATTGCTTAACAGATTACACCACCTCAAGCTAACATGTGTTAGCAAAAGGGAAGTAGCAGAAATGTCATGGAAAACAAGATCTGTGAGTTGACTCCCATGAGACACCCTGAATTTCCGTAGGTTAGGGCAAGAGTGTATTATGGCTCTGAAGCCAGTATCTGTAACACGGCAAAAGCCTCCAAGACAGATACTTTCCAATGTGGAGCAACCATCAGACATTAAAAGAAAGCCGACATCATTAACTCGGCGGAAATAGGTGAACATGAACTCCTGACTGCGTAAAAGAGAAATGTGCTTCAATTTACCATGTGAGTTTATCTGTTGAAGCCCAGCATTAGTGAGATCAGAAGTCAATATAGGTTCCATGATAGGGGCATCTTGAAGATCCAACGATGACAGCAACGGGAACCCCTTTGAAATAAAGCCAACCAAGTGATCAGTGATATAGTCCACTGAAAGGCATAGCATCCGAAGGCTGGGAAACATTGATGGTTTTTTAACAGGACTTGAGGGGTGAAGTGATGTCACTGTTGCATTGAGCAGTTCCATCAACATTGTCATGGGTATGTATCCAATCTCCAGGCAAGAAAGAACTACAGAAGCATTTGCCCATACTTGGCCAAAATTAGGATGGTCGAATGAGGAAAAATCAAGTGCCAAAGTCAGTGTCTAGAAGAAGAAAAAATAGATCATTTCTCCAGTATCATAGCAAGATGTACTAAAATAAAATAATTTATTTTGCATAATGATGGAATGGATGGTGCTGTGCACAATACTCAACACAACCTTGGAAATCATCCTCAATCATAGTATATTAGAAAGAAATAAAATAAAAGGTTTTCCCAAATTGTTTTCAAAAATTGAAATATGCATTTCCAGCAAGAAGAAACTTGTGAAAATCAACACATAAATGCATCATTTCTATCGATAATAGTAAGCTCCAAGATCCATATATTATATCAACCACACATCAGAATCATAAGCTAGTTGACACTATCTGTCAGGTTCGATCAAGAGCATAACTATCTAGATGATTTACTTTGAGTCCATATCTGTTTTTCTATTGACTTGCTCAAATAATAAGCAACTAGACATGTCTATGTTTTCTTAAATATTGATTTTCTTCCTCCCTCTCTGCAATCTTTACTCAGACATTCATTCCTTCCTCCCTCTCCCTCTTTCTCAGCATGAAATCAACATCTACAGAAAAAATATTTGGATGAGATAATTTTAACTCACCTCTAACTGCGAACATCCACTAAGCAATTCTTCTAGATCAGCGAATACAAATGAGAGTCCTCTACGTTCAGCCAGAGAGCTTAAAGAGAGGGACCTATCAAAGGTAAATTCAATCAATACAGGAGATACATTCTTAGATTGAATTCAAGGATAATTTTTGCATGGCTGAAACCAATGTGTTGTATCATTTTATAAAGGAAAGTTTTGCATCATTGCATTCTACAATTGCGGAAACATGCAACGAATATGAGAGCATTTTGAACTAATTTTCTATATATATATATATATATTTTACAAAAAAAAATGCCAATGTCAGTCTCAAGGCCAAATGCAAAAGGTTGAGGATTGATTACTCTCTGATAACCATCCTAGAACAATTATAAAAAAAATTATGGGCATCGATTTTAATTACATTTGAAAATAGTGGGAAGATAAGATCCATGTAGCTGGCATGTAGGTCAAGACTCATGACATTCGACTAAAAGCATGTAGCGCCATAAGAAAGATAAAAAAAAAAAATTAATGTGTTCATCATCACACTCAATAAGCAAGTTCATGGCAAACTAAATGAGCTCATGCACTTCAATATTAGCCAGATCCATTGGTTTATGTCATTCTTGTCCAGAGCCAAAGCACCATCCATGACCTAATCTTATAATCAATACATCCTTTCCCTGACTTTCCAGAGCCAAAACTATAGGTGATGGTGGTGGTAGTGCATAACAACGACCTAATCAGGAAGAGATTTAGCACCTGTAAGTTAGGTATGGAGTCTAGGCCCTAAAGAGCTGGAGAATAGGCAATAGCTCGTTAGCTAATGGGATCGATTACTGGATTGTGAAGCTCCAAAAACACTATTCCACTTTGTAATAGCAAATATCTGTGGGTAGATCATTAATCTGGACCTTAAAAATTGAGAATTTGTAGCAGAGAATCGCAAAATTGGGTTTTTTTTCTTTTCTTTTTGTAAAGATTATGGTTTTGTGTCGATATACATCTATTACCTCAGATCTCGGCACTTGCCACCAATTTCAGCGAGAAGCCTTCCACTCAAATTTTCACAATTATGGAGACACAAGTCTTGAAGAGAAGGCCTGATCAAGAACCTGATCGACGAATCATCAAGGCGACTGCAGTCCAACTTCAAGCTCTTCAGGTACGGATTTGGAGGTAGTAGCGGCTCCAGCAGATCGGAAGTCGGCGCGATTTCCTGTAATCACAAATCCCAAACAAGGGTCAAATCCTTGCGAAACGAGATGCCAAAGGATGTAGGAGACGGTTATAATACGAGGAGGTTAAAAGAAGGGACGAAGGACAATGCGTGGCACGCGGCACCGCGAAGGGAGCGGCAGGTGGCAGCAGCCGAGCAGAGGGAACGAGGGTCGAGGCGGGAGAGGATCGAAGCAAGGACCGCGAAGGGGAGGTAGTGCTCGAGCGCCGGCGGTAATGAATCAGGGGGACGCGCTCCTTGCTCACCGCGCTCGACCGCAGTGCCGACCTCGTCGTCGGCCATCTCCAGATCAGGCGGACTCCAAAGCGTTGAACGTGGCCGAGGAAGGGGCCGAGGAAGGGGATTCAGAGCATCTCCTGGATCTCTTCCTTCTGTTTCGCCACGGCAAAGACAAACACCGTTCGATCTCCACGTTTATTAAGTTGCGTTTGATGAAAATAAAAATAAATGAATAATAAAGAATTATACATTTATTATATTAAAAGAACAATCATTATTGGCTTCCTTTATAAAAAATAAAAAATAAATAAATCAGATGAGCGCCAATCTTAAAATTATATTCTTTTGATTTTTATCTATTTTTCTTTCTGATTAACAAAAATAAAATAGAGATTTTAGAAAAAGAAAAGGAAAAAAGAATTTATATCTTTTGGCAATTTTGCTTAATAAATGGGACTGCCGGGAAAGCATAAAGGACTGAGACATTGGATAGGATGGCAATTTTCTCCGTCTGATGGGGAATTCGATATATGCATAAAAAAAGGATATGAAAAGATTTTTTAAATTCAATTATAATAATTAAATATTCAGATATAAATATTTATAGATTCGGGTATAAAAGCAGATATTCTCTCATATCAAAATTATATATATATATATATATAATCGTAAACGACAGTCTATGTGGGCATTTAATGCGATTTTTAGTAATATTTTTTAATTCCTCTCTTTTTTTACATAAAATTTATTTAACTTCGATTCTTATTCTTTCCCTCCAAAATTTCAAACTTCATATGCTTAGACTTTCTTTTCTTCTCTCTTCCCCTTATTTCTTAAATCCTAAAGCTCACGTCGCCCGTGCCGCCTCTCTTGGGATCCCTTGCTTCCGTCGTTCGTTCCTGCATCATTTCTGTGTGGATCCCTAGCGATCGTCGCTCCCTTAAGGACGTGTAGCTTAAAAATCAAGATAATCCCTCTATTTTTACTAAAAGTTTTAATATTTGTAATATACTTGAAAGTTGAACTTCAATCAGAGTTGGATCTTTATTAATTTGGTGATTGATTGTACTCTACCACATATGATATATCTCGCAGTGAGAAAGCTCAAGTATTGACAATCCACAATTAATCAAGTTAAATAGAACGTTGGTGCTATTTTTTTCGTGGTGCTGTTTTGAAAAAAAAGCACCACCTTGGTGCTCTTTTGAACAAAACTAACACCAACGTCAGAATTTTTATCATATTTCATAATTTATTTTATAGTTAATTGATAGTAGGGCATACATGGTGTTGTTTTGTTCAAATCAGCATCACGTTAATACTGTTTTGTTTAAACCAGTACCACATTAGTGTTATTTTTACGTGATGCTATTTTTTTCAAACCAACACTAACGTCAAAATTTTCACCTTGTTTCATGATTTATTTTGTAGTTGATTGATAGCAGAGCATGGAAGCTATAATTTTAAATGTCATTTGGAAGTTTGTTATATAATGATTTTATTGGTTTGGAGATATTGGACTTTTACTTTCTACAGTATACTTGGTATAATGATAAGATGAATGAAGGTTTCAAATTATCTTTATTATTGATTATTTTAACAACATGCCCTAGGATGAATAAATGCTTCAAATTTTTACTATGAATCTAACTTCTTCTGTTCATGCAAATTGAAATTTAAATACACTTAACCAGTAAAATGTTTGTTGAAATTAAATAGGATTATTAACTTCTTCTGTTCATATACAAATAAAATATTATCATGATTTATGATTATACATGAAAAACTAAGTTTCTTAATAGTTAAGAAGCAGATTAGTGTAAAACTTTTATTATTCTATTTTAGTATATCCGAATACAAAATTTCTAAGGTCACAACCGATACAGACTTTGAAAATTCATTCTGATATAAATAATGAAAATGGAAATTCATTCTGTATAAATCATTCATTATTTTATGGTTATTGCAATTTACTTACATTAATTTACATCACACACAGGTTTATATTTGTGAATTGAACATGCTCCATACCCCAGCAAAGTTGAAGGAAAGAAGTTTCCTTAGTATCAGGATTTGGAGTGCTTTTTTAATTTGCAAATGTATAAGATATCACATTTAGCTTGTTTAATATTGGTGTAGATAATTTTTCTCATGTAAATTGAAATTTGTAAAACTAAAATTTTTAACTGTTGGAATTTTTCTCATGTGAATTGAAATTTTCCTTAATCTATAATTTGAGTGAAACTCAATTCTACATGTGAATTATACCAATATTGAAAGTGAAATGATATAATTGAATAGAAGTCATTGATGTTGTCATTCATAAAATGCTCACTAGTAATTGAAACAAGATATTGAGTTTGATCTTCATATACTCCAACATCACGGTGGTGTTGGTTTTGCAAGACCAGCACCATCAACCGTGTCATTTGGCACACGACCATAACTTCTTGTGGGAGACTCAGAATCATGGTTGGAGTTTATATATACATCCCAGACACTCACCTCTTTCACCCCATTGAAAAATTTTAGAATTCAAAGTTTCTCAGGTCAATTAATGAGTTTCAGTCAAAACTAATTGATGGACTTATAAAGCTCAGATAAGACTTAATCCAACTCCTGTGGGTTCACATGGGTCAAGAGAGTCCAAATATGTCATTATTATTGTTTGTAGATCTTCTCAACATTAATCCAATAGGTTTCAATTATTTTTACACGGTGGTGTTGGTCTTGTAAAAACCAGCACCACATTGGTGTTGATCTTCGAAAACCAACACCAGCCATTCTGATGAGAAGCCACGATCACATTGGTGCTGGTTTAGAAAGACCAGCACCAACGTAGTGTTGGTCTTACAAAAATAACACCACATTGGTCAAGACCAGCACCATCAACTAAGAATGATAATTTTTTCCACGAGTTCGGGGTCCCGTAGGGAAAACCCAAAATGGGGGCGGGTTCGATGAATTTTTTCAGGTATAAGTTTGGGTTTGGAGATTTTTAAAATCCTCGAAGTTAAACCAGGGTGGGTTTGAGAATGCTAACTCCATCCCCGAACCCGCCCCGATATGACATGATGAGGATGAGGACGGGGATAGAGATTCGAACGGGGATGGGGATTTCTCGATTAATTTGGTAAATATTAGATGGGAAGCGGAGATTTTTGAGGATAGAAAGCGGGGATGGGGATGGGAATTTAATCCCCGCGGGGTCGGGGATGGGGATTCCCCGATTAAAAAAAAATCGAGGATGAGAGCGGGGATGTAATTCGGGGGCGGGGATGGGGATGGCAAACTCGCTCCCGCCCCGCCCCATTGCCATCCCTACCATCAACCGTGTCACTTAGCATACGACCATAACTTATTGTGGGAGGCTTAGAATCATGGTTGGAGACTATATATAAATCCCAGACACTCACCTCTTTCACTTATTGAAAAATTTCAGAATTTTAAACTCTCTAGGTCAATCAATGGGTTTTAGTCAAAACCCATTGATGGATCTATAGATCTCAGATCAGACCCAATCTAACTCCTGTGGATTCACATGAGTCAAGGGAGTCCAAATATGTCATCATTATTATTTTTAGATCTTCTCAACATTAATTCAAATGATTTAAATATATTTTTACATCGTGGTGCTGATCTTGCAAAACCAGCACCACATTGGTGCTGATCTTTGAAAATCAGTACCAATCGTTCTGATGATAACCCACAGTCATGTTGGTGTTGATTTAGAAAGACCAGCAACAACGTGGTGTTGGTCTTGCAAAAACAGCACCACTTTGGTACTGGTCTTGCAATAACAACACCATCAACCGTGCCACTTGGCACGCAGCTATAACTTCTTATGTGAGACTCATAACCACGGTTAGAGACCATATGTACATTCTAAATACTCTAATCTTTCATTCCATTTTAAAATTATAGAAATTCAAGTCATTTAGGTTCATCAATGGGTTTCGGTCAAAACTCATTGATGAACCTAGAAAATTCAGATCATACCCATTTTAAGTTCTATGAGATCACATGACTTATGAGAGTCCAAATGTACTCTCACATGTAAATTTTAAACCTTCCAAATATTGCTCCAAATGATATGGAGATTTTTTCACATAGTAATGCTGGTCTTTGAAGACCAATACCAACATTTATGTCACTTGGCATGCGGCCATAACTTCTTGTGAAAGACTCTTAACCACAATTAGAGATCATATGTATATTCTAGACACTCTAATCTTCTATTCCATAGCAAAATTACAGAAATCCAAGTTATCTAAGTCCATCAATGAGTTTTGGTCAAAACTCATTGATGAACCTAGAAAACTTAGATCATACTCATTTCAAGTCCTATGGGATCACATAGCTTATGGGAGTCTAAATGTGCCTTAACTTATAAATTTTAGACCTTCCAAACATTGCTCCAAATGATATGGAGTTTTTTTTTTTATATAGTGGTGGTGCTGGTCTTTGAAGACCAGCACTAACATCCATGTCACTTGGCACGCGATCATAACTTCTTGTGAAATACTCATAATCATAGTTGGAGACCATATGTACATTCTAGATACTCTAATCTTCCATTCAATGACAAAATTAATGAAATCCAAGTCATCTAGGTCCATCAATGAGTTTCGATCAAAACACATTGCTGAACCTAGAAAACTCAGATCGGACTTATTTCAAGTCCTGTGGAACCACATGACTCACGTGAGTTCGAATGTGCCATAACTTGTAAATGTTTGTCCTTCCAAATATTGGTCCAAATGATATAGAGATTTTTCACATAGTGGTGTTGGTCTTTAAAAATTAGCACCAACATCCATGTCACTTGGCACGCGATCATAACTTCTTGTGGGAGACTCATAACCACGGTTGGAGGTCATATGTATATTCTAAACACTCTAATCTTTCATTCCATGATATAATTACAAAAATCCAAGTTATCTAGGTCTATCAATGAGTTTCGATCAAAATCCATTGATGGACCTAGAAAACTCAGATCAGACTCATTTCAAGTCTTGTGAGATCACATGGCTCACAGGAGTCCAAAT
>JBBUKS010487254.1:0-15767 GCA_038050645.1 Hedychium gardnerianum
TTCTCACACTTTCTCTCTTTTAAGTTCACAAGCTCCCAACTCGATTAGTCTAGATAACTTCTTTCACAAAATTACTAAAGCATTAATCTGCAATCCTTGTAGATACGATAATCTTTTATATTACCGATGATGTTACTGTGCACTTGCGGTTATGTAACAAAATGCCCCACAAACTCTTTGGCAACTTCATCCAAACTAGTTGTTTGCTCCCCAGATTGCTTGGTGAGTATGATGATTGCATTTCTATTATTGTTGCGCTTCACCAAGTCATGAAAAAACTTTGTACATCTATCACTATTCTTGAGGTAGGTGCTCTTTGCTCGTTGTTGGTAGAAAAATTGTTCCACCTCCACTAACAATGTTGCTTTCTTTCTCATCATCTCATAGTCACTTGGAGGTTCGGCTGCGGATAGAAGGCTTCATTGGGCATCCTCAAGAACTGATTTGGCCCTTAAAGCTTTCTCCGAGATATGTTGGAAATGAAGCTTGTCTAATTCCCGCAACTTGCCTTTTAGTCTTATAAGTTTTGCCTTGAGTACAAATTGAGCATTTTCGGAAATAGGATCAACCCATGAGCTCACCACCAAGTCTTGGAACCCATCATGAAATGTCCACATATTATAGAATTTGAATGGCCTATTGCTTCCTTTCTCCCTTGTAAGTGTTGAAACAATACCACAAGAGTGATCCGATAAGCATCCTGGAGGCATGAATTCCACATAACTCTCATAGTCCGCTATAAGCCAATGTGAGTTCACCATAGCACGATCAAGCTTGCAAGAAACCAATCCATTAGTCCAAGTCAACCGACAACCGATGGATCGAAGATCAACCAAGCCACAAGTATGAACAAACTATTTTATGTAGTGTTACTGAATGTGGTTATTAACATTAAAATATTTCTTGTGATTTATATCATTGTCATATGGTTGCATCCAGCTTAACAAGTGATGAAGTGAATGTCACACAGTCATGGATTTCATGCCATACCAATGGCAATGGAAACCACTTGAAGCATGACAAATGGCAGTGTAGATCATTGGATCAGCAAAGACTGTTGAGGCAGGATATGATGGATTAATAGAGAAGAATGATAACATACCTTCAAAAGGAGAATAGATTGACAATGGACAATGAATGGATCCGAAGTGGGAAACTTGATGGCAAGAGCACGACGATGTGATGAAAATTAAGGTTTATGACAATATGGTGGGGAAGTGGAAGAAAGATTAGGATTGTGTTGGCCATGATGGTAGGGGAAACCACGCCATGTTAAATTCATGACATCCCCTTAAGAGGATTGAAAAAGAAAAAACCTAATTGAGAAAGGATGAAATAACATAACACCTATAAGTAACTGTGGGACGAGATCTATAACACATAACTGACAACTCTAATAGCCCAGTAACTATAATAACTCTAATAAGGACAGAAGAAATTAATTTATTATTGTTTTAATAAATTAAAGGTAAACTAAAGTTTGTGGATTGAACAAGAATGATTATTTTTTTCAACTAATGTGAAAATGTAGTACTTAGTTTCTTTTGGAGATCGGAGAAATGATGAACTTGATTGATTATGTGATTTTCCTTCAAGATCACTTATCCTTTTTGATATTCGTAGGTACCTCCTTCAAGAGAAAAAGCGTGGGAGAGCTCTTGATGCAGTAGCAAACTTCCATCTACAAAATGGATCAGTAAGCTGAGTCATGCTGGGCTTTTCCCATGGTTTACATAGTTAATTTTGATCATTAATATTTCCATCCTTTAGATATAGTTTGATATTGCTGATCCGCTGTATTCCCTGTTCATTCCTTAGACTCAAATCAAGTACTTGATATTGCTACACAAAAAAAAAATCCCTAGGCATTTAAAGAACCGCTACCACGACTCCACTAGAGAATCTAACACGTCTATCTAAACTACTTCACTATTACAAATAGCCAAGTTTATAAAACTCCATGGCTATTGATTGTTGTTCCAGATGATTGAGAGGATAAACTGGATGGCTGATCAATCCATCAAAGGCATTGAACAAAGTGGAGGTATCATGGTAAATTATGTATACAGGTAGACACTTTTAATAGATCTTAACTTCCATTATATTTGTGGCTTCATACTTATTCAAGTGGGCATATGCAAATTTCTAGGCTGGATAAGATTGATGAATATGCTCAGGCATATTTGAGCACTGGGCATGTCCATGCTTCTCGTAGCCTTCATCAATATCTTCAGGTAAACTGTATGCTTCTTGTCCATGCCAGGACGATTTTTAACTGAGACTTCATTTATACTTTTAGATATTTCAGCCATTCTGATATATTTCATACATCATCAATTGTCTTATATCATCACAATATGTTTTTTTACAGAGATCAAAGGATGAATATCAGTAAACAGCTAGTAAGACTGAATTAAATTTGTATACAGTGGTAAAGTGTAATTTCTGATTATTACAAAATGGATAAAAGTTGCATCCTCAGCTGAATACTAACGATGTGAAGGCTGCTGCTGAATCATTCACAAGCCCATCTATTGAAACGTGAAATCTCATGTCTTTCAGTTTGAGATGACCCAACAGAAAGTTGAATAAAGTTTATGATTATTAATAATTAGCTTTTGGTTCTCCTCACTAAGTGCTCTAACCTTTTGGACACAAGGTTGGGTGGTACTAACCTGAGAGTTACAGCGCTCAATCTGCATCAATGTTGTATTAAAAATGTGTCTGCCTAATCGTTCGAGCAGATTTTTTTCTCTTCTTCGAGTTAGTTTCTTAAGTTCTCCAATTTGAACATTTGCTCTCATGGATGTGAGGTGTAGTAGTAAAGTATTTAGGAAAATAAATGAAAGGATCAGAGTTTAAATCTCAGTAGAAATGAATATTCTAGAGGTCGGTCTTTAACTGCGCATAAGTTGTGTTTTGGATTATTGGCCCGAATTTTTTGGTAGGCAAATCAAGGGAGAAGGTTGTTTATTTTCAGGATTAATTAGGTGAAACTTGGACATTTAGATTATCAAAAAAAAAAAAAATCTCCAATCTGCTGGAAGAAAAAAAACATATGATGAAAAAGGAAATTGTGTTCGTATAAATCAGAAGGCACGAGTATAGCAAACCCGATAGCTGATAAAACCATTGCAATGCCAACCTTGTAATAAGAAAATGTATCCCCATGAACATAACCGAGTTGGTACTCGGATAACAGAGTTGTTTCACTGAAACAAGAAAATGTGTCGGATAGTACACAAAGTGAACTCAATGCAAACTAGCTTAATTCGATTTCGATGTCATTTGTAATTTAATAAAAAAATTATAAATTAAATGGAGATACTTAGTTGGAAGTAATGATTAGGAAGGTTGATTTATAATTGTTTCAAATCAAAATAGTCTATATATCTATATTGGACGCTATCAATCGATCAAAACACAAAAAATGAAGTGAAAAACTAGATAAATTTTGCATTTGACAAGAGTCAATCTTATGACTTTCTCCCATAGAAGTGTTTATGTGGTTTTGAAACAGTAGTATAAAATACTATTAATATTTAATTTATTAGTACGCTATTGCGTGATTGGTCCCATGGTCTAGTGGTTAGGACATTGGACTCTGAATCCAGTAACCCGAGTTCAAATCTCGGTGGGACCTTCGGTTTTTTAATCTGACTTATGAAAAAATGTTAATTTAACTAAATATATAATTTTTTTTTAAAAAAAAAAAGTTAGGCAGTTACTTTATCGTAGTGTCTTTTTCGACAATGAACTGGCTTTAATTTAATTCGATTAATTCAATTTCGAAACAAGAATTAGAAAATGTAAAATTTCCAGTAAAAAGGTATCCGATACTTTAATTCGATTAACAAGGATGACATTAGTCCTTCACATTTATATCTTTTTATAAAATTTTATGTAATTTAGTATGATTTTAAAAAAAATCACAGATAAAAAGAGTATTTCATATCGTAATCACACCTCGTACCTACTGATATTCACTATCTGAAGGCATAAATTTGGGCAAAGAGAGGTTTCATGTTCATGCTAAGCTTTAGAAGAGATGATACAGATGATGACTGATAACTACCCTACAACTGCTGCAGGCCAAACTGATCCAATTGCTACAATATTTAGATATATATAAAGGATCCATAATTTCTATGAGACCAAACATCCCAAAACAAGAATTAAGAGTGAATTGGACACATCTTCTTGCTACTGAGACGAGTACTTGCTGCCTGCATTGGTGGCTGGAGGAAGAGTGTTCAGGTCAGGGATGCTGCTATCATTACTGTTGTTCTTGGTCAGCTTCTGCTTCAGCTCGGACAGCAGAGCCTGGTTCTCCTGGTTCAGCAGCTGCGCCTTCTTCCTCAGCCTCTCGTTCTCCTTCATGATGTAGCAGTTCTGCAGGTAGAGCTTGGTGTTCAGCCTCTCCATCAACTAACACACACTGCAACCAGGTGGAATGATGACTGGAAGTGGATCCAAGAAAGATTTTTGTGATGTTTAATTTCAACAAGATATGTGGTTGGTTGCTTTTCCCCAAAAGAAGAGAACAAAAACAAAAACAAAACAAAAAATAAAATAGATGTAGCTAGCTAGACAGCAAAAAGACACAACAGGGCGGCAAAAAAGAAGCATGCATGACTGAACCTTCCAAAACTTTTGACATGGCAATGACTCGTATCTATGTGGCCACCAATTCTGCTAAAGATATTGTAATTAACAGAGAAGAGTTACCTTGAAAGAAGAGGGAATTGGTGGAGAGGAGGAGATCGATGACCTTGGTGGCGATGCTTTGCTTGGAGGGGGGTGAGGGTATTTATAGATTGGTGGATGTGGACTCTGTTCTGTTCTGTTCTGTTCTGTTTTTAAAAGCTATGGTTTAAGAACAGAGAGAGTGTGTGACAGGGGAGTGGCAGGCACAGGAGTCATGCATGTGGGACGTGAGCAGGGACGAGCAAAGAGTGGAAGGAGACGGCCGGAGGAGGAGATGGAGATGGAGATGGTGGCGTCAACGTGATGATGGCGTGGGATTTCAATTCAAGGGAGCCACTTCCACATGATGACGATGATGGTGAGATGGTCGGCCCAAAGATTCGCAATGATGATCCTTCCTTATTATCTCGCCCTTCATTTAATCTGCATAATCATCATAGCCGTTTCCAACATGCACGCACCTCATGAGTTGCTCCTCCCTCCCTCTCCCTCTCCCTCATGAACATAGCAGTTCGATGATCTCGCAGCTTGTGATCTGTGAGGCAATGAGGAGGGTGGCAAACGTGAGGCAGCCAGCCCCTCCCTCATCATAACAGCGTTTCCTTGTAATCTCATTAAATGAATGTGCTTTAACGAGCAGTACATGAAAAGATGGGGAAGGTGGAGAAGGGGGTTCAATAATGGTGATGCTGGTTAAGTCTCGAGCAGCATGATGGAGAGGAGTTAATGGCGGAAACAGAGTGCCTCTGACCACCCTCCCTCCCTCCCTCCCTCCCCCAAGGGTTTTATTTACTCTCGGGGGTGGTCGATCATCGCATGGCTCGAATAATGAATGGCATGCACTCGAGTGGCGCAGGCCTCTGATGGGCTTCTCTAGATTTGCATGGTGAAAATCTGGTAGATTTAGAGGAGAATCTTATCTCGCAAAGATGTTGGATTGGATTGGATTGCATTGGCAATGACAGTTGCAGGCGGCAATGAAAGGCATCACATGGCCCACTCATCATGAGCAACGCAATGGGTTCGGCATTGCGGTAGAAGAGTCGCTGAGGGTGGGTTAATCAGTGTATTATGCCGCCGGGGCCTACACATGCCTAGGACCGACCGGATCGTTCTTGGATCCAATCCAATGACTTTAATTTTGTACTTGTTTTAAATATTTTATTTTATTTTATTTGAATACTGTTTTAAGATTTATGAACACTAAAGTAATATATTGATTCATGAA
Source organism: Hedychium gardnerianum (assembly GCA_038050645.1). NCBI lineage: Eukaryota > Viridiplantae > Streptophyta > Magnoliopsida > Zingiberales > Zingiberaceae > Hedychium > Hedychium gardnerianum. Next base: position 5,936 of record JBBUKS010487254.1, read on the forward strand.
AGAAAAAAAACAATGGAGTAGACAGGCATGAGGTCAGATGAGAGTGAGACTGTGTAAGCTTACATGCAAGAGGACATTGGGTTTTCCTTTTTCTTTAGTTATTTTTACAAAGTATTCGATTCTCAACCTATTTTGTATTAATTTATTTTCCAAATAAATCATACATAATTGTTTTAAAAAATAATGTCGATTTTTTATTTTTTTATTTTTTTTTTTATTATTATTATAATTCCGATGGGCGCTCAAGTGCTGTGTGGTCTTCTCCTTCCTGCGGGCGCAGCCGCCTTCTCCGTGGGCGAGAAGGCAGGAAAAGGTTGGGGTGCAAAATGAAGACACAGCTCTTTTCCCTCCCTCTGTCGTTGAGTGTTTGCTCGCGAGATGGCGAGCTTCGGGGAGGTGCCTCCTGGGGATGCAAGGGCGGGGGAGAAGATCTTCAGGGCCAAGTGCGCTCACTGCCACACCCTCGAGAAAGGAGCCGGCCATAAGCATGGTAGATCCCGTTCCTTATTAGATGAGTTTTTCTTTTACATATGTTATGTGATTTCGCCCTAAAATTTTTGCCTTTATAGATCGGTAGTTGTAAGAAGAGATTAAAATGTTCTCCGTAGTGGACTAACTCTGACCTGACCTGTAGAATCGCCCCACTCCATGAAGGCATGTCACCTTTTGTGGGCCTAGATCTTGTTCTTTGCCACTTTGTTGCCTTGGTGCACAGAACCCCCCCTCTGAACACAAGCCATGGCTTCTTCATGGTTTATGACTTAGTCTCCATCGACATGCCTACACTATTAATTGATTTCTTGTTTGTTTTCCTCCCTTGCGTTTTTACAGACTTGTTTTTTTGTTGTTGTTGTTGTTTAATGTTAGCCTAAGTCCACACTAGCTAGCCAAGACGCCTGGCTATGGAAACCAATTAAACCTCTCCTTGATGTGTGACTGAAATTGGTGCCCTGGTTTCTTTGGTTTTTGATGGATGTTTGTTTGTGATTCCAATGGATAGCTTTACATATCAGGCTATCTCCTCAGCTACCACCCAAGTCCAGCTCTTAACTCTTTTTATGTTGTTATTTTCTCATACTTTAATATGCTTTCTTATATGCCTATGTTTTATCCTTATTACTAATGCAAATGGGTAGGCTTCTTCCTCCCCTTCAAAAAGGCAAAGAAAAAAGAAAGAAATTTACACTGAGCCAAGGTGTATGTAGAATGTAGTTGATCTCCAATTCATTAAATAAGTTGCTATTTTCATTGTTGTTACCTGTATCAATTTTTGGTTGTAAAAATTGGTGATTTATATTTTATTTATTTATTTAAGCCAAATGATTAGCAAGGAACCAACCAAAATTAACTTTTAATCTAGAAAATTTTACAGAGAATCTTAGGTTAGAAGGAATGGCATTATAGGAGGCCTTTTTATGAAATGCTTAAATAATGATTGATAGATGAACCACTTCTCATTGGGTTATCATAGAGAAACTGTTGATTAGAATTGGAATGTATACCAAATTCTTTCAAATGATAACATGTTCTACTGGATTATCAGAATTCCTAAAACCTGATCTTTTTTTTCGTAATTGGATTACTTGATGTTTTATGGTGGTCCGTGCATGAAGCATTGGCAAGTAAATGGTTATTAATTAACTTAGAGTTCACTTGTAAGCACATTTACATCTTGAAAAACATTTTAGCTTACCTTACTTTTCATTGTGGAGTATTAAAGATCATGCAACACAGAAGAATGGGACATTAAGTTGCTTCGATGAGTTGCAATGTAGTTTTTTCATCGAAATTATGATATTTAAACAAGACTTTTAGCGGTCTCTTATTTTCTTCTTAACAACCATACATCCAACATGTAATTCTTGTTTCAGCTTGTCGTTTATACAGATGTAAGTAGCAGTATTTCAAACCGCATATTTATACTTTGTTCTCACTATTTTTGTTTTCTCAATTATAGGTCCAAATTTGCATGGCCTTTTCGGAAAGCAATATGGTACCACCCCTGGCTTTTCTTATTCTGCCGCAAGCAAGAACAAAGATGTTGTCTGGGAAGAAAAAACTTTATTCAACTATTTGTTAAATCCAAAGGAGGTAAAGCTTGCGATCTTGATTGAACCAATAAATTCATACCTACACAAAAATGTTTTAGTTCCAGTGAATTGCATAGTTAAGGCACATCTTTTAGCTGCACTCAAACACAGGTTGGATTAGGTAATAGAAGAAATATGTTTCATGATCTAATGGTTTGTAGTTCTTGTTTAGGAAGGTTGAAGCTTAAAACAATCTATGATATGTTCTTCTTCCTTGCTGCAGTACATTCCTCTAAAGGCGAAATTCCCGGGTATGAAGAATCCCCAGGAGCGCGCAGATCTGATTGCCTACCTCAAGGAAACCACATCCTGATCGACTGAAGTTCACTTATAGGGATGGATTTGTATCCATTGGACTTGTTCAATTTCACCTCCTATCAGACAACTACTGATACATCGATTTTCGGCTAAAGTTTGTACCATTGACAGCCTTCTTAATGCACTTATTCTTAGATAATCCACACTAATCTCGGTCATAATGCATGTCTCTGTAACAGTAACTTGGATGATGCCAGTTAATCCTAAGTTATGCTTTGGTTGACATTTTAGAATTGAATAAAATAAAAAAAGTTATCATGATGTCCAGTCAAAGGAGAGATTTCTTCTCTCATTTTTAAATGCCATCGTATATTTTTTGGATTGGTCACCATTATACACTTTGCAATATCTAAATACCTAATCGAGCTCATGAACTCAATCCAAAGTTTGGCACAAAATTCAAGCCTAGAAAGCTGCGCTAAGATCTGAAGACAGTTCATTTCTGAACCGAAGAACACTTGTAAAGGAATTTATCAAAAACATGCAAATAAATTACAACATGAGATAATTCATCAAAAACGAATAGATTATTCGAATCTGGGAGTAATAAGTACGTAAAGGAAACTGTTCATTAAATGCTGGTTGATATGATCTTGATATCGATCCATGGCGAGTATGGAAGCTCGATTCGAGCAGAAGAAAGAAGTTGCAGGGAAAATGGTGGCGCATTCACAGAGGACAATGCTTGCCTCTATTAATATTGCAATTTGCTGCAGCAACACGAACATGGCCAGAAAAATGGCGTCGAGGAAGCTGCTGCTGCTCTGCCTCTTCCTCTTCGCCGGCAGCTGCTTCTTGCAAGGGCTGCAAGTCCATGGACACCCAGATTACGCCGACGCTTTGGCCAAATCCATCTTGTTCTTTCAGGGCCAACGGTCCGGTAGACTCCCCGCGGACCAAAGGATCACTTGGAGGTCGAACTCCGGCCTCTCCGATGGCTCTGCAGCAAATGTAATTGCGTTTTAGTTGGAATTTTTGATTGTTGGTTGATAATCAATCGCCTTTTTTTTTTGAGGCTGCGAAATCAAAAGTTGATTTTTTTTTTTTGGAGATTCTTTACTCATTGATGTATGTATGTATAGGTTGATCTCACCGGCGGCTACTAGGATGCCGGCGACAACGTTAAGTTCGGCTTCCCGATGGCCTTCACCGCGACCATGCTCTCGTGGAGCGTGATCGAGTACGGCAAGCGCATAGGCCCGCAGCTCGCCAACGCCCGCGCCGCTGTCCGCTGGGCCACAGACTACCTCCTCATGTGCGCTGCTCAATCTCCCGGCCGGCTCTACGTCGGAGTCGGAGACCCCAGCGCCGACCACCGTTGCTGGGAGCGGCCGGAGGACATGGACACGCTCCGGACAGTGTACTGGGTGTCGCAGAGCAGCCCGGGGTCAGACGTGGCGGGGGAGACGGCAGCAGCGTTGGCGGCCGCCTCGGTGGTCTTCCGCGCCGTCGACCGGAGCTACTCGAGGCGGCTGCTGGCGGCGGCGAGGACGGTGATGGCGTTCGCGATGCAACACCAAGGGCGCTACAGCGACTCGCTTGGAGGAGTGATGTGCCCATTCTACTGCTCCTACTCCGGATTCAAGGTACACAAATTACAAACCTTCAATTCCTTACTGATCTCTAAATTTCAATTCCTTTCGATCGCAGGATGAACTGCTGTGGGGTGCTGCATGGCTTTTCAGAGCAACAAACGATGCATTTTACCTAAATTACACAAGATCTTTAGGTGCAAATGACACCCCTGATATCTTCAGCTGGGACAACAAGTTTGCTGGAGCAAGGGTGCTTCTTTCTAGGGTAAAATACCAGTAATTTTTGTTGTTTTTGTTGTTGCTTGAGTCATGTTTCTTGTTCAGAGAGCATTTGTGGACAAAGACAGCTCTTTCGCACAGTTTGAGCACCAAGCTGAGGATTTCGTGTGCAGAATACTCCCCGGTTCTTCTTCCACCTCCACCCAATACACTCCAGGGGGTTTGATGTACAAGCAGAGCTCTGCCAATCTCCAGTATGTCACATCCATTTCTTTCTTGCTCTTCACTTACGCCAAGTATATCGCTCCCTCGAAACACACTTTCACATGTGGAAATCTCATGGTGAGATCGAGCACCCTCAAGTCCCTTGCGAAGAGGCAGGTCGACTACATTCTCGGACAGAACCCTCTGAATCTGTCGTACATGGTAGGCTTCGGAGCGAGGTTCCCCCAGAGGATCCACCACAGGGGCTCCTCATTGCCCTCCATGGCTACTCACCCTAGCCACATCGGTTGCCAAGCAGGGTTCCAGTACTACTCGTCGAGCAACCCGAACCTTAACATCTTGACTGGTGCAGTCGTCGGGGGACCGGACCAAAGTGATGCCTTCTCCGATGACAGGGGCGACTACAGCCGGTCGGAGCCTGCCACCTATATCAATGCTCCTCTTGTTGGATCCCTTGCTTATTTGGCTGCTACTTATGGCAGTGGATGAGAGTTTAACACAAGGAGCTTAAGAAAACCACTTAAAACAGTGGTTGAAGATGAATAAATTATACAAGCTCACAATTAACAATGTAAACTATCATAACAACCCTTGATGGTTTTATGAAGCTCACAAAGTTAAAAGAATAAGCTAAAATTCCTAACTACAATTTAGTATGAAAACTATACCTCAAAGGTTCAATCTTCATATGCATCATTCACTTCTCCAATGTCCATTTCAGAATCATCCACTACGGAATCATCTTCATCTGCGCTAAGAGTTTCGTCGTCTTCGACTTCCACAAATGAAATTTCCTTCTCATGACTTGTATTGATCAAATCATCGTCAAATTCAGACAACTCGTTATAATTCTTGATTCTCTTCCTTCTCCCTCTATATCCAGAAAGTTTGTGAATCTTCTCCTTCCACAGGACTAAAGGGCATTTATCCATCAACTCCAAACGATCATATGCTTCTGTCAGGAAGACGCTAAACCGCTTACCCCTTTCAGAAACATAAAATATGGCAAAATGCTTAAGCAAAAGTCGCATTAGTTTTTGAGGCATTACGAATTCACGCCTGAAGTGTGTGAGATGATCACAAAGAAGTCTCTTTTCTGTGGTGAAACTCAATAGCTCATGCATAATAGCCACTGCCCTTTTATCAAACTCCTGTGAGCCAGGCATTAATCCTCTTGCATCAGCGTAAGGGGACAAATAACTCCTCTTCTGAAAATGCTCGATCCGTCCACCATGTCTATAAACCTTATAGTCTCGTGGAAATTTCATCGGAAAAGGAAGGGAAAGAACTCCAGGCTCAGGTTGAAGCTCTGAGATAACTCCTGACGCCAAAGCTTTCTTCTCTAACTCTGTAACTGCCCAAGAAGGGTTCCATGACACCAATTGCAAGTATTCATCATCTTCTCCTCTCACAACTTTGAAATGTTCAGGAAACATGTGAATCCATCTTTGTCTAAAATCATCAGGAAGACCCATATCTCTCCTAAAGTGTATTACCTTATCCACTGGAAGCCTTTTATCGACAGACATCATGAGAAGCCTCGTGACGTACTCGGCAGCTTTCTGTGAATGCTGTTCCAGAATCCTAGCCTCTTTCTCAAGGAGATACTCGGCTTTTTCTGTGAATCCGCACCAGACATTTCCTTTCTTGTCCTTGTAGAGCTCAAACAGCTTAGGAGACTTGCGGATGAAGTCCTCGAGCTTATGCTGCTTACTCAGATTGATTTGCTGTCGATACTTCTCCAAATGTCTTAGTGAAATTACTTGCTCTGGTTCTTTCTTCAGCGCATCCATTACGGTTAAAATTTTTGAAACTGCCTTCCAGCGTTCCGTGACAAACTCAAGGTCATGCATTTTCTTCAACCTGCTCCTATCCTGCACCCTTCGGTTCGTCGCCATCCAGCGCTTTGGAAAGACGGAGAAAACCCAATCGGGATATGATCCAACTTTATCAATGGATGCATTGGATAGAAACCTTCTTCGAATCATTGCATAAAAACGTATGCCGAAAGCAAAGAGGATCAAGGTTGATCTTTAGCTAGAAAACAAACGATCTTTGTACTGATAACAATGGCACGAATGGATTTACAGCACCGTCTTTCTCCTGTTTTATTTACAAATGCAAAATAAATAAATAAATAAACTTGAATTCACTGCATGAGCGCACTAATAATTCGTACTCGAAAAGCTTCATACCGGATTTTCAGATCAGGATAATCGCCAAGGTTTGGATGATTGTGCCACAGAGTTTCTTCCGTGAAGATATATAAAAATCCAATCTTTGCCGCGATCAAAAATCGGTATAGATTGCTTCAATCGAAAATCTTACACATTCAGAGGTGTCAGAGATCAGAAAAGTTCGAAGTTAGAGTTCCTCGTTTCCAGATTATTCCGGAGAGAGGAACCACCAGCCCTGAGAGGCGGAGAAGGGAGCACGACCACGCCTTTCTGCTCCTTGCGGCGTCTCGTAGTCTCGCTCCTGCGAAACGACGAATTAGGGTTTACGGCTCAAGGCGAGTGGCGATCAATTCGAAATCTCGATAGGAAATTTATTTCCTTTTTATTTAAATAAAAAATAAAAAGAAAAAATCAAGAGAAATAAACTAATATTTAAAATTATTTTTTAAAAATTTAAATTTATTAGGGTATAATGATCTGATAAATATTTTTTTTTGCTTTTAATAACTTTATTTTATTTTTTTTAAAAAAAATCACAAATGCGATTGTGCCACGAAGAGAAAGTCTAATTTTGAAATTAAATTTCAACCACAAATTAAGTTTTCTACATATGAAATCTGATTATTCTTTTAATGCCACGTTTTGTACAAATAACACTCTTAATTAATGATAATGTTTAAATTTAATAATTCTTTTAATCGAAATTTTAAACTTCACTTTGATAACCCTTTTGTTTAATTTATATGGATTCAGTAATTAATTACTACTATTATTAATTTTTAGCAAGTTTTTTAAATAGTTCTTAAGTAAGAATTGTATTTGAACTCAGATAAGTTACTTTTTTAGAACAAGAAAAAACGACTCATCTTTTTTTATATGAACAATTCCTTACTTGAAATAAAATGTTAATTAATAAGTAAATATTACCGAATAGGTAGCTGAAGTTCTCAAATAACAAATATAAAAATATTTCAAAATTATTAAATAGCATGACCTACACTCATTTTATCCATCTTATTATTCTCGATGGAAGTGCAACAATGAATTAGTAAATCTATCCTTTGATAAGAAAGGATTCTGATATTCTAAATCTTAAAATTTGATTCATATTTAAAAAATTATTATTTTTAATATAAATTAAATTAATATTTGAATGTATAAATATAATTAGAAAAATTAGATGAATATATAAAATATGATTTCATATTATTTTGAATTTTTTATGTTCATCAATTGATTTTATTGAAACGGGTCAAAATCTACTAATGGATCTTTAGTTCGAAATTATATAAAATCAAATTCTATATATTTATTTAATTCTCTTAATTATATTTGTATTCTCAAATATCAATTTGACATACTGTATTACTATAATAAGAATAATAATTTTTTGAATATGAATTAGATTTTTTAAATACATTTATATTTAAAAAATTATTGCTCTCAATATAATATGTTAAATTGATGATTGAGAATATTGATATAATTAGGAGAATTTGATAAACACTTACGACTTGATTATATATCATTTCGAACTCTCTAGATTCATTAACCAATTTTAACTAGTTTTGATCAAAATTAATTGATAGATCGAGAGAACTCGAAATAACATATAACCAAGTCATACATATTCTTTTAATTTTTTATTATATACATACCCTCAAATATCATTTTCCATACACAAACATCAAATTTTTGAATAAGAATATATTTAAAAAATCTGATTCGTATTAAAAAAATCACTATTCTCAAGATAATGAAATTAATGTTTAAGAACATAAATATAATGAGAAGAATTAGACGAATACATAAAACCTAGTTTTATATTATTCTGAGCTGTTTAGGTCTATCAACTAATTTTAATCGAAATCGATTAAAATTAGTTGATGGACTTAAAAAGTTCGAAATGACATGGAACTATGTCTTATATATTTGTTTAGTTCTTTTGAATATATTCATATCCTTAATATTAATTTGACATAATATATTAAGAATAATAATTTTTTTGAATATAAATTAATTTTTTAAATCGATTGCTACAGTATATCAATAGATTCGAGATTATATATGACAAATTGTTACGTGATTGGGGTAAATATGAAAGGGTAAAAAGGAGTATGAAATATGTGATTTAATAATTTTAAAATTTAATTTAAGTATTTCAAAACAAATTACATAGTCTAGTAATTTGCCAAATATTAATAGGTAAAAAAATGGAAATCACAAAAGATGTTAAATAATTTCAACATATTCTTTCCAAACTTTAGGTATCATGTTAAAAAAATGGAAAGATAGAAAAATATTTAAGTTAATTTAAATTTTGTTTATTTATTTATTTAGATGTGACACGTTATTATTATTTTTTAATGACTGAATGAATTATTTTATTTTAATACAGGCACATTTCGACCATTAAATAATTCAGGATGTAAAATGATTCCTGTTATAACATCTCAACGCCACCTACAAAACATCCTGTCATGTCTATAAATGAACTATTTATTTTGCTCAAAATAATCAAAGAGCCATATTTTAATATCACGATGCGATAATATTTAGATCGTGTCATGTGCCTATGGAGCAAATAACTAATGATTAAATTTTTTAATAAATAATTAAAATTTTTAATTTTAATTATGATATATTATAATTTTTTTATCTAATAAAATATGAATATAAAAATATTAATTATTTAGATGAATTTTTATTAATATTTATTAATTTAGTTTGATGATTGATAATTTTTTTTTTATAAAATTGAATTGATTGATTTAAATTTGATTTTATTTAATCTGATTTATTATTATTATTATTTTTAAATCGTGTCACGTGGGAGGGACTAGACCGGATGGCTTGGTTAGCGGTGAACTCAAACACAACTCTATTCTAGATATTGAGTTTAACTCGACTATTTAAAATAAATAAAAAATAAAAAATTTAAAATATTAGAAAATTATCTGAGCTTACGAATGTCACCGAGAAAACGCCATACTGAATGAGAGCAGCGGTGCTTCTGTTTTTACCCCATGCGGTAACCCGAATTCTTCTGCGACGCGTTGCCACTTGTCGTACCTGCCTTTTGACTGGCGGTACAGAGGGACCCACTTCGATAGTATGGAGTGCAATTTTCCCCGTCAGTGTAATCCAAAGCCACGGAAGGGTATTAAAGTTTGTAACTGCAAGACTCCTTATTACCCTACGGCTTCTCTATTGCGGTTCGTCGTCAGATCGGGATTCTTTGGCGGCCGGAAATGGCGCAACCGGAAGG
>JBBUKS010487263.1:0-15766 GCA_038050645.1 Hedychium gardnerianum
CATAGTGAAGTAGCTCTATACACAAATCTGCATATAAGATGTGATGTGCGTAGATTATATATGCATTTATACATTGTTTATTGCACATCTACTTATATTTTATTGATTATGATCTACATTATCACACCCTATCTCATTATATTATCATGTTTTTTACTCTTTTAGTTTGGAGATCTGCTCTCTTTATATTTTCATTTATAGGACGTCATTTGGAGCTAAAACAAAGTAAAATGGACATTGGATCAAGCTTAGGGAGCAAAATCAGCAAGCATGGCTATGCCTCTTCAAGGCACGGTCATGTCATTCCAAGCCAAGAATAGTCGTGCCTCATACACATGGTCGTACCTCATTAGCAGCTCCATCTAGAAGAACTCCAAAACCTCCCATGACTAGGTCGTGCCAAAAGGCATGGTTGTGTCTTCTACCAGCCGTGCCACCAGCATTTCCAGAACCTTCCATGATCAGGTCGTGCCAAAAGGCATGGCTGTGCCTCCTTAGGAGCATCATCAACAGCTGGACCAGAACCTCCCATGGGCAAGTCATGCTAAAAGGCACGGTCGCGCCTCATTTCTAGTCTTCCACTTGAAGAAACCAAAACATCCCATGTCTGGGCCGTGCCAAAAGGCACGATCATGTCTTCTTCAAACATGAACCCATGTTTAGGTCGTGCCCCTTGGGCATGACTGTGCCTTTTTCCTAGAACTCCCCATGGCATGGTCATACCTCACAGGCATGTCCGTGTGGAGATAAGACACAGGTGTGGACCTATAAAAAGGGGTCAAGATCCCCTTTTCAAAGGGAGGAAAGGTTTCCCCTTTGTGGGAACCTATGAGGTCCATTTCCTAGCCGATTTCCATGATCCGTCCACCTCCAAAGCAATGATTTCATCCAAGAAGATAGGCAAAGCATCGATAAGCATCTCTTCTTCTCTACTCTTTGTATTGATTGTAAGAATGCTTCATTTCTTATCTCTTGCTTGTAACTCATTTGCTATGGAGTAGATTTCCTAGATTCTTGGATTTATGGAGTAATTGTGATGTGATATTGATATAAACACTATGGATTTGCCAATTTCCTTAATCTATGAAGTGTTTATGAGTTGTTCCATGTGTGTCATGCTTTGGTTATGTTTGATTGAATATGTGTGTGTGAAATGTATGCATCTGGATGTGAATGATTGTCATCATGTAGAGGTGATACTTTAGATTGTATGACCGGGAAGCCCTTAGTGACAGAGGGTAGTCCTTTAACCGGACATTCTATAGTTATCACCTTGAAATGGGGCTACTTCTCCATAAGGGATTAGCTAATTAGAGTTTAATGGATTTTCACCATTTCAATGTTAGAAAGTGACTTGTGTAATCTTAATTGTATAACTGGGGAGCCCTTAGTGACAGTGGGTAGTCCTTTAATTGAACTTTCTATGCTACCTCTTTTACTTAATAGCATTAGAAGAAAATGGTGTAAGTACTCCAGTGTGAATTTCGTGAGTTCATATCGATAATTTGGTTATGATCCCTATAAGATTGTAAACATAGAGGTAGGGAGATGAACAATTCATAGAATCATCAACTAGCATCATAATGAAACCTAAGTCCTAGGATCACCTTCCTAAACCAACTTCTCTCTCAACAACTAACCGCTCCCATCTTAGACCTCTCAACCTTTCTCTCTCACTCTCTCTCTCAAGCTCTAGTTCTAAATCTTTCACAACCAATTTTTGATATTCTAGATAACTTGCTTTGTGGACTCATTAATGCTTAATCCACAGTCCCTAAGGATTGATATTTTTTTTATTACTTGACAGACATACATTGATAAAGTTTTAAGTTAAAAATTGTTCATACATAACAACAGTATTTTAAACCCATAAACAACATAACTTTAAGAAACTATATAGGTTACTACTACTCCTACTAGAACAGATACTAGCGCAGTAGTAATCAACACAATCCCTATCTTCCTAGGTGTAGCTAGGGCAATCTCAGGCAGACCGACTTTAGGATTTTCTATTGGATCCACATTCGGATCCTCTTTTGGACCCTCCTCTTGAGGTGGTATCTTCAGATCCATATGGTGAAGTAGCTCTATACACAACTCTGCATATGAGATGCACCCTTCATAGCACTCTCATACATGGTGTGCAACTTCACTTAGACTTGTCGGTAGTGACCTCACTAAGGTCCAAATCATGTAGTTGTCTCGGATAGGAAAATTATGTTGCTCAAGTCTCCAGAATAATCTATCAAGTCTCCCAATATGTCCTCTGAGCCCATAAGCATGATCATACTCAATCTCCTAGATAGCCTCACTCAGCTTATTTTGTAATACATCACCATGAGTGATAGTATATATCATTCATGCCATCTGAAATTGAAATTACAAAGTCAGTACAGAATCAACAAAACTAGTAACAAAATTGGCTTATTCTAATTCAAAATATGCATAGAACCAACACTTAGAACATATAAGCAATCAATAAAAATAAATTTTCTCAATTTGAGGGTCTCCAGTCGGCTATCCAGTCAAATGTGGACTCCATAAGCAAGATCCTGAACAATCCGAGTGGGTTCATTTCGGTGCTGACTCGGCCAACATACCAACTCGGCAAACCTGAGTTGCATTGTAAATTGACTCAGAGTAGGTTCAAAAACCCACTCAGCATTTGTTAATTGTTACTAAATAGAGATGGTGATTGTAGAGGGACTCTTGCCATGACCAATTGATGTAGGAGGATCCGAGGTTTGAGAGGTCATAACTTTTTACTCGGATTGAACCACATGACTTTTAAAATATCAAATCAAAGTTCGTTCAGAGATATACAATTAGTTATTGGATTGAACCCATAACGACCCAGTATTGAGCCAAAAAAAAACTGTTTAAGGCTTTTTCTATGGCTCCAAAGATTTTATCTTTATGTTAGGATTATTTTTGTATTTTTGCATCTTAAGGTTTTGGGTCTATTTAAATAATTATTTAATTGATGTTAGGGTATTATCTTTTTTTTAATCAATTTATTTCGGTTAACAAATTCCTCTGTGAAAATGAGTCTCCAGAGTAATTGTTATTTTGTTCGACGTCACCATGGGACATGCCACCTTGGGACCATTACTAAGTAGGGAACTCCGAAAGCCAACTTGAGTTTAGAACTCGAGAACAACCTGAGGTGGAACGCTTTAGGGAATAGAGTTGACTTGGAAGATCGGAGAATTTAGGAAGCAACCTCTAATAGTTCAATTCAGATTGCATAAGAAAAATCTAGAAATTGAACTAGTAATGGAACTTGGGGATTCGAGTTATTGGGGAGCTCATGAGTGTGTATTGTATGGGGAACTTGGGAGACCAAATTGGATGAGGAACCTGAGAGTCCAAGTTGAGCATGGAACTGCTTTGGCCTTTAGCTCCTTACATATGTAAGCAAAGAGTGACCTACAATACAGCCATGTAGGTTTGACTTTTTGACCTAAAATGGTATCACTATACTAGGGTATCACGAGTCTCTCCTTCAAGTTGGGATGAGGAGTGAAAATGAGTGATACCAAACTTGGCATGTCTGGTCAACATGCATTTGGGGGAAAAGAATGGAGTTGATGAGTTGGTTTAGATGAAAGTAGCTTGCCTCAAGAAGCTCATTGATTTCCATGTGGGCCATGTCTGAGTGCCCATAATTGTCAATCTCCATTTTATAATCTTAATTATAATGCCATTGTGTGATCGGGTTATGCTATAAGGGGGTGAATAGCGTAACTTTAATTAAGATGATCATTTTTTAATTAAAACAATCAGAGTATAACACCACAAAATTTAAATAAAGTAAATGCAATGGAATTTAAATATAATAATCATTTTGCAATGGAAATTAAGTAAAGTAAAATAGAGCAATCACATAGAAAGAGACAATAATTTAATGTGGTTTGACTTCCTTCTAGGGTTTCTATTCTATGGCTTATGATCCTCTATGTGGATCATTCCCAAAATACCACCTCTAAATTTCTCTCATTTTTAGACCTCTTCTAGAGGTGGAGAAACCTCTTACAAGATAAGAGATTATTATAGAAACACAAATATAAAAATTAGACAATAATAAAGTATACCAAATTAGCACGAGGTTGCCTAATATGAAGCTTTAAGCAACTAGAGCATGTGCGAATAATGTAACAAAACTTGAGATTGATTGTTTGATGGATTTTTTTGGATGCTAAACCAAGTGCTCCTCACTTACTTTTATAGACTATTGTTGACTGTTGACGTGACACCTTTTCGATAGCCTAAAGTCTATTCTAGTCATCCATACCCCTTGGACTTGGTTGTTGATTTTATCTACACATAAATTAGATTTTGCTGACATGGCACCTTTTGTTCGCCTGTGTTGGTGCAATTGACATCAAGGATTTTGATGTTTGTTTGAGAATATATTTAATGGAGTCTGGTCAAGATTGACATAGTCATGTGAGAAGTCTAGTCAGGTCAAGGTTAACCGAATGACTAGCAAAGAGAAAGTCCTAGCTGTGATTAGGCAAGGGAAAGTCCTAACTACGGTTAGGCATGAGAAAGTCTTGATTGGAGATTAAGCAAGGTGGGTAGTCTACCAAGTGACTAGCAAGTCCAAGCAGGTCTAGAGGACTTAAGGCTTGGCAAAAGGAAAATCCTAGGGGGAGGTAACCCTAGGTAGTGAGAAGTCTTAGAGGAGTGAACTCTAAGAAAGAGAAAAATCCTAGGGAGAGGTAACCCTAGGTAATGATAAAGTCTTAGGGGGAGGTAACCCTAGGTAAAGAGAAGTCTTAGAGGAGTGAACTCCAAGCATGTGTGACCGAAAGGTTTCCGGTTGATCGCACGCGGTCGACTAGACCAGGTGATTTTGGTATACCTAAGTGTAGGTTTGTCAAACACTATTTTGTTTTAGTATTGCTATTGTGCTAACTTGGTGATGCAATAAAGTCTTGGTGGATCAGGTCGATCAGACACTGAGCAACAAAGTCCAAACATGTCTAAAGGACCCAATGTTTGACAAGTAAGTTGAGGTAAGTACCTGGAGTTAGTGCAGTAAGATCGTGTCCTAGTAGGGACAAACCCTAGGCACTGATCCAACTGAACAAACCAACGGAGGTTTCTAAGTTGAGAACAAGACAGTCCGAAATGCCATATTCATGCATTTCTATATCTGTCTAACTCTATTTTGTAGGACTGCTATTATTACTACCTATGCTAACTTTGTTTTGTAGACAAAAACAAAGTTCTAGTTGAAAATGGGTTCAGTCGACTGAACAAGAGGTTCCATCGATCGATCAAACCAGACAGGCAGAGACTCAATCGAAGTTCAGCAAAACATGGTGAAAGTTTTATCATTCGATGGATAAAAGTGATCAGTTGACCGATCAAAGCCATCATGGAGCAGAGATCAGATCGAATCAACTCAGAAAAGGAATTCGCTTATATCCGTCGACGGATCAGCTAGATCAGTCGACCGATCAAATTTTGATAAGGACAACGATCAGATCGAATCAACGTAGAAAAGGCAAACACCAGGTTCCGTCAATGGATCAGGTGGATCAGTCGACCGAACAGATGTGATTTAAGGAATCTAACGGATCAAATCAGAGCAAAGAAGGAAAGACGCGGGGTTCAGTCAATAGATAGGAGGATCAGTCGACCGAAAAGTTCAGTTGATGGAGCATCGCCTATATAAGATGTCCTCGGGGTCCAAGCCAAAGAATAACTCTCTGTGTGCTTCATCTCACCACTGCTTCTACTACTGTTCATCCAAATATTGCTCCTACAATGCCAGAAGCTTCACCGACAACTACGCCTCATCTATTATCCTTATTGTCGGTATATTTTCATAGTACTAGCATTCATTCAGGAGATAGTAGAGTTGTTACTATTCTCCTTTTTCAATTGTACGAGTTTGCTTCTTCTCCGAAAGTTTTCGGAGAGAAGAACTATAGCGATTATCCATCAGAAGCGATCAAGGATTGCTGGGTCTTGGAGTAGTAGTCACTAGACTGCGAACCAAGTAACACCGATCTTGTCTTTTGTTTTATTTCTATTCCGCTGCTATAATACCCTATTTTAGTTTTATGAATACAAAAAATTAAAGATTTGAAACGATCGATATTCACCCCCTCCCCCCCCCGCTCTCTCGACTTCTACGATCCAATAGCCCGAACCATCTCCAGTCACTTGGAATCTTGGTCAATTCTGATCCTCTAATTGTCTCATCCAGATTGTCGATTCAGCCTTTAGGTCGCCTAGAAGCCTTTTAGTCTCTTAGACCTAATTTCGATTACCCACAAGCTCGATCAGATCTAATCAGCGACTGACTCATTCTATATGTGTCACGCCCAAGAAGTACACATGCCCGTAGATACGGACGATACTCCCTAGTGATAATTGCAGATACAATATGGTATGACTCCACAAAACTCATAACAAAATACAACCACGCAGTATAGGTAATGTAAACCAAACAGAGTAAGAATAAATAAGGTACCATAAAAATCCAAAGACATAACTACGAGCCGGCTCATCTTGAGACACTAAGTACAAAACTAGAGAAAACCCAAAAGTTCAGATACGACTTAATTATTACAACAGCAGTACAATAAATAAATATGGAAACAAAAATAAACTAAAATGAAATGAAATTAAACCGAACCCCGATGTGAATGGGATGGCGCGGAAAGAAATCCTCGAAGCGACCAAATCAGCATAAACCTGCTAACCTAGAAACAATAATGAAAAGGTGGTGAGTACAAAATAAATACTCAGCGGATATATGAATATATTGCATGAACAATAAAGTGTACAAGAATTCAAGATATATAGTCTCAAAAGAGGAATATAATCACCAATTAGAAGTACACACTGGTATGCCTCTACTACACAAACACCCAACTCAGTTGTACACAATATCATGAGTAGTGCCAATAATAATCAAAATGAGTACAGCATCTCACATGCATGTACTAGTACAAGTTGCAGAATAAATCAATATGGGTACAGCATCTTACATGTTCATACAAGTACAAGTAACAATATTAGGTCTCGTATGTGGGGGCAATGCTCCACCACTGGGTATACAAATGACCAAGACACTCATCTCATCAGCTGTGAACTGTGGGAGAAACGCTCTACCATAAATACTCATGGGAAGTCTGAAATGTCAGGGTCCTTGTCCGCGGGAAAAACTCTCTACCACGAATGGCCTCGTGGGCAAACAAGAGGTAGCTATCTAACTACGGGTTGTAGGAGAAACTCTCTACCACGTATAGCCTCATGGGAAGCCAGGGTATAAAAATCCCTATCTGGGATATGTATACCAAGTAATAGCATGTCTACGACTAGCTCATACCTGAACGGGACATAATCGATAGCATACATGCATCTCCGTGATGCTATGAATAGCTCACACCCGAAGGGAGCCCTGATCGATAGCATACATGTGCCTGTGATGCTACGACTAGCTCACACCCAAAGGGAGCCCTGATTAATAGTATACATGCGACACTGTGATACTACGACTCACTCAATCAACCAAATGGGAGACATAATCGATAGCATGAATGCATCACCATGATGAGTAGGATACAAGTAATTCTATCATCACATATATCTATCTACACAAATGTACACAACTACATCCATCAAGATATATCAATCATAACACTCGCCACACGCGTGTTTATAACCATAAATCAGACATGATAGTCACTAACATGATACATCCCCTAGAATACATGTCACACATTTTTTTCATCTACAATCATACACATACGACACTTGCTACAATATCTAGGGTACATGTCATACACGTGTCCACAACACAATCCCAAAGCATGCAATAAATGCTATATCATTATTGGTACACGTCACGCACATATCCACATCTACAAATCATGAATAATGTATCACGTCCTACATTATCCTATGTACACACCACACATATGTACACAACTACATGGCACGAATAATCTAAAACTAACATGTGAACATAAACACACGCCACACGCATGTCAAACAACTACATGATTACCCAATCATAAGCATGTTCCCATTGTGCGCACCACACATGTGTACACACTATAGAGTATGGAAACAAAAGAGACTGCATGGATGTGATCAGATCAACTCAAAGTACAAGCAGGTAAGTATCAAACTCAAGTACAAATACAACTAGAGATAAGGTAAATTCAACTTCCTAATCAAGGTATCACATCATGCACTAAAGTCAATGAATAAAAGAGAGCAAGGAAAGAAATATCTGCCTCCAAAGTAGATCGTGTCGAAAAGTCCTCAAGTCTAAGCACTTGTCTCAAATCAGAGTCCTGCCACAAATAACACAATTTATAGCTAATTCTGTCATGAATCAAATAACTAAACCTAAATCCTAAACCGGTTAAGAAACACTAATTGGGTCAGCCTTACCACAATCATATCCAAAAACTAGTTACAAGGATTATGAACAAGAGCACTTTCAACCTCATAACCCTAATAATGGTCATACATGAAACCATTAACATTAATCCTAATCATTATCACCAATCAACCAAATAAGACTCTCCACCCATTTGAATTTCCCTTAAATTCCAATCCAAGAACCTCAAGATAACTAAGCAACCACAAACTAACAACCCAAATCAGAATTTACCACTCATCTTATACCTTTATTGGTGGCCAGAACAAGGGTGGCAGCGCAGTGATGGTCAGCTATGGTGGTCGGCAGTGGTGCCGGTCTATGGAGCAAAACCGCTATTGGCCAGAACAAAAATCGGGGAGCAATGATCGACGGTTGGATCTGGTAGAGGTGGCCTGAAACCAAATTAGTCCCGCATCTCACGCTAAAACAACTCAAACATATTCACCAACACCCTTACCTTACGGTGGTGACTGCTGGAACAGATCCTAGGTAGCCGGATCTGACCCCAAGTGACCAAACCTATTCGCCAACTCAAACCTATTCACCAACACACTTACCTTACTTTGCGATTGTGACTAGTGCTTAATTAACAGTTTCTATGAATCGATATTTTTATTATTTGATGACTCTACCATGCATTTGCGGTTAAATCAACAATTACTTAGAAATTAATTCTAATTCTCACTTAATTTTAAACTTAATTCATTACTCTTAACTTATTTCAAAATCAATTTTAAACTTAATCTTAACAAATTGAGTAATTCGAAATTAATTAACTTAAACAATTTTAATTTATTCCAAGATTAATTAACTTAAACAATTTTGTATTAATCTTAAATTAATTAACAAATTTTAGTTTAACCTGAATTTAATTAATTCATATCAAATTAAATAATCCAAATTAATAATTCGAGTTTAATTAATCTTGAAAATTAATCATGATCAAATCAATCTAAATCTAGACCAAATTAATCAAAGTATTAATAAATTCATTGATATATTCATTGAAAATAAAATTAATTTGAATAAATACAATTTAATCCGAAATTAATCAAAATAATTCTACCTTAGACAATTCATGCATATCTCAAAACACATAAGGTTACTTCCTTGAAAATTTAGAACAATTGGGATTCTAAGTTAATTAATTGCAAATATTTTGAAAATGGTTTTGAAAACTTATAAATTAATTCTCTTAAAAATACTTTCAAAATATTAATTGATTGAGTGTACTTATATATTTATATTGTTGAAAAATATTGACTAACACCTACCATCTAGATCCCTAGGTCAACAATGATCTATTGAACCTCTAGACACATAGAAATGTGTTTCTTTTGGTTAACAAGAATTTCCTAAGAATGTATTGTGTTAAGGGGGAGATCCTAGTGCAAAACACATTTTGAAAAGGGGTTCAAAATAAAATATTTTCAAAAATATGTTTGAAAATTTCATCTCCAATAGAAGTTTGAAAAACATTATCTTCAAAAAAAATTTGAAAGGATAGTTTCAACAAAATTCTTTAGAAAACAATTTTAAAATTCTGTATAGAAAATATTATCTTCAGAATTTATTTTTCAAAATATTTCAAAATAAATATCTTTGGAATTATGTTTATAAAATATCTTTGAATTTCTTACCTTGAAAAACACTTTGAAAATCGCTTTAACAATATTCTTTTTTAAAACAAACTTTTTTCAAAAACCTTTTTTTTTCAAACCATGTGAGTTTCAATTTTTTTTAAAACATCTTTTAGATATTTGAAAAATCTTTTAATGAGCACTTAGTAAATATTTGAAAAATCTTTTGGTTCTAAAAAAACTTTTAACTATACTTAGAAAATTCTCTTTGAAATTACAAAATTTCATTTGAAAAAAAAAATTCTTGAAAAGTTATTACAAGTGCAAAATATTTTCTTCAATACATTTTTAATTTGCAAATTGCATTATTTATTTCCAATCTATTTTTGAAATTTTATGCTATGATCCCATTATTTTTTGTATGTGTGTCAAAGGGGAAGAGATGAGATTAAAAGTTAAGGAAAAAAATTTTGTATTCTTAAAAAACCTTAGAGATGTTAAATTTAGGGGAAGAGTTTAACTTGAGGGGGAGTTTTTAAAAATTATTTTTTTACTTAACTTTGAACCAGGTTGCCAAACATCAAAAATGGGGAGATTGTTGGTGCAGGGAGCACCAAAATCGAATCAAGGTTTTGATGTTGTCAAAGGTTCAAAGTTAAGTGTTATTGTGATCTAACAAAGATTGATTAAGTGTGTAGACCAAAACTGACTTGACGGATCTAGAGGACCAGACACCAAACTAAAGTTCAGTTAGGTTACGAGGACCAGATAACTGACAGAAAGTCTAGTTAGGGAAAGTTGAATCCACATAACCAATACTGAACCAAGGATAATATACGAGCTTACCCTAGTTTTTGACCTTCGGCTATGATGATCTGGAGAAAAACTGATCGCGGCTCGCCGGCGACAGGGGGGTCGGTGAAAACAGAGGTGGTGATAGAAGAGGATAGATCGGTGGAGCTAAGGAGAGGGTGGCTCCTCTCCAATATATCTAGTCAAGATCTGTGACACGCCGGTGACCCCACCTGGTAGCAACGTCAATTGACCAACAAATGCTCGTTGGTGAGGAACGCCGGTGTCGGGTAACCACTGGGCCCGAGATGACAGCCTAAGATGGAAGCAGTAGCCGACGTGGATTGGGTAGAGGAGAGCGAAAATTGATCAAGAGGGGGGGGGGAGAAAGGAAGTGGCAACTCTATAAAATGAGAGGAGGAAGAGTTTGATAGGTTATAAATAACCTAACTTAGGTTTTATTTTCCAACCTTATGTTTAATTAAATCAATCAACTCCCATTTAATTGGTATTTCAAACAGGTTTTATAAAAGTCTATTATTTATATCCCCGTAAACTTGTCATTTTAGCTCCGTTTAAATCTAGAAAAAATTCTAAAAAAATTCTTTAAGCTTATTCCTCGATTAACACCCATTATTTTTACTATTTTTAATTGTCGTATTTAACATTCTCCCACACAAATAAAAATTCCGTCCCCAAATTTACTATCTAGGTGCGGTAATCAAACAATAGCATATTCAAACCGTTTAAGTACTGAATGAAACTTTACGCACCTAATGTAAATAAGTGAGGGTATTGAGCCCGGATCTCATCCTTAAACTCCCAAGTTGTCTCCTCATCAGAATGATGTTGTCATCCAATCTTGACGAGATGAATGACTTTTTTTCCGCAATTGACATTCCTTGCGATCTAGAATCCGCACTGGAACCTCCACATAAGAAGCATCAGGATGAAGTAGAATTGGCACGTCCCTCAGAATGTGGGTAGGGTCTGGCACATACTTCCTCAACATGGATATATGAAACACATTATGTATACCTGCAAGTGTCGGTGGTAGTGCCAACCGATAGGTCACCTCACCTATCCTCTCCAGAATCTAAAAGGGTCTGATGTATCGAGGAGCTAGGTATCTTGGTCATTTGTATATCTTATGGTGGAGCATTGCTCCCACATATGGTGATTTATTGTGATGGAGTGTTGCTCCCACATATGGTGATTTATTGTGGTGGAGCATTGCTCTGACATATGATGTTTAATTGTGGTGGAGCGTGGCTCTCACATATGTTGATTGTATTCTAATACCTGCATTGGTACATGTGTATGAGATGTTGTAATCTTGATATTTATTACCTATGACTATTCATGATACTATGTGTAGTTGAGTAGGATGATGGTGTAGTAGATACATACATGTGTATTCATCCTTTTGGTGAGTATATTCCTCCTTTGAGATTATATACCTTTGAATCCTTGTACACTTTATTGTTCATGCACTATCTTCTTATATCCGCTGAGTATTTCTTTTATACTCACCACTCCTGCTTTCCATTATTATTTTTAGGTTAGCAGGTAAATGTTGATTGGGTCGTTTGAAGGATTTATGTTTGCGCCATCCCATTCACATCGGGCTTCGATTTAATTTCGTTTCATTTTGATTTGTGTTTGCTTCCGCATTTATTTATTGTACTAGCGTTGTAATAATTAAGTCGTATTTGGACTTTTGGTTTTCTTTGGTTATGTACTTAGTGTCTTAAGTCGGGTCATCTCATAATTATGTTTTCAAATTTCATGGTCGAGTAGACCTTATATTTTCTTACTCTGTTTGATTTGTATTACTTATTTTGTGTGGTTGTGTTATGGTTTGAGTTTTGTGGACTCATATCATGTTGTATCTGTGATTATCATAAGAAAGTATCGTCCGTATCCACAGACATATGTACTTTTAGAGTGTGACAATTTATTGGTATTAGAGTCATAGGTTGCAAAAGCCTATTTTCGTGTTTTGGAAATCGTGATTTATTTTCTCGATGTGACTTTCTGAGTTTTAGGACAAGGCAACGGTAGGATATCTTCGAGCTATAGGAGGTAAGTTGTGTAACAGGTAACCTATATTTCTATTAATTCTTACTTAGATGTCTTTAATAGGTATGACTTGAGGTAGATCAACCACTGGTCATGGTCGCATCCGAGTCGACCACGGAGATGACCTGTTGAGTCAATGGGACCTGGACCTGATGCTTGAGAGGTGAGTTTTTCTGAGGTTCCGACTGAGGTTGAGTTTGATAGCATGAGTCAGGCTCATCACACCCCTATGAGAGGTCCAGGATTACAGTCTCAGGAAATACCACCAACGGTATCAACCCAGACTATTGCTAGTTGGGTTATGGATAGAGCTCGCATACCCATGTTGGCTCGTTCAGTGAAGGATCGATTTACTCTCTTTTATGGAGATTCTGACCCATGGGTTGCTCGTGCTTGGTTAAGCAACCTGGGAGATACATTTGGGTATATGACTTGCTCTGATGTTGAGAAGGTGGAACTGGCTGCATATCATCTACGAGATCAGGCGGTGACTTGGTGGAAGATGCAGCAGACAATGTTTGGGGAGCAGCAAGTTACTTGGACTTTATTCTGGGAGGCTTTTGTTTCCTTCTACTTTCTTCTTAGCACGACAATATGAATTTCTAAATCTTAAGCAGGTAACCGTACTGTGACAGAATACAGTACAAAATTTAATTGACTTGCAGAGTTTTATTCTCACCTTATAGCTCATGACAGTGATTGTATGTTTCAGTTCACTCAGGGTCTTGCAATTTATATATAGATCAGGATGCTAGGGACTTCTGTCAGTACTTATCGGGAGGCGTTAGATCGCGCCTTATTTATAGAGTTGACTCAGCAGTAGATCCAGAGAAAAAGGAAATGATAAGCAAACTTCCCAGAATGGGTGTTTAGGTCAGAAGCAGTGGTTTTCTGGACAAAAAAAAAGATCATAGGAGCAAAGGCTCACGAGTTACGATTGGGGAGTCCTCTCGACCACAAAATATTGGATGATCATCAGTAGGATCTTCTCGCTCTCAACAACAAAATTGGAAGAATGACTCTGGCATATTACGATATGCTGAGTGTGGTTCCAGAAACCATACTAAACTAGATTGTCTGTTGGATTAGGCTATATGCTTTTATTGTAAGCTTCCGGGGCATATGAGCTGTGATTGCACTTTGAGGGTGCAGTTGGAGTCTACTGAAGTTTCCTCGGTGGGGGGTCGATCTACCCAACCCTGACCATAAAAAGGATATTAAAAGACTCAATATTCTTCATGACAATAGCGAGTGTCACCCCCACAGGCATAGGTATATCATATTTAGGGTCAGGAGTGCTCAGCAATACCTGCGACCATGCAGCACACTACAACAGCTCAATCTTATCCAACATATTCAACTCAGCAGTACATTCCTCCTCTATCTCATCCTTATCAGATGCCCCAGCGTCAGATTTATCATATGATTATTGCTCAGCTGATTCAGCCTCAATCCGCTCCAGAGATGCCACCAAATCTAGAGGTTGGTCGCGTTTATGTAGTTACACCAGAGGAGGCGCAACGGGCCAAGGGATCGGTCTTTCGGGGTAATATTTCAAGCTATTCTACTGTTGCAGATTTATTGATAGATACTAGTAGTTCATATTCATTTATATCTCGAGTATTTTTGGGTAAAATTCATAGAATACCTATGCTAAGATCACAGGGTTTATCTGTATCTCTGCCTTCTGGAGAGATACTAACCATTAGTCAGGAGGTCAAGGGATGTCCCTTGGACTTTGGTAGACATACCCTTATGGTGGATCTGCAAGTACCAGAAATGGTGGAATTTGATATCATTCTTGGCATGGATTGGTTGGCCACTCACCAGGCTACAGTCGATTGTCGAGCGAGAGTAGTCACTTTTCGACCTTTGGGTCTTGGGAATTCATTGGGACCAAAGATGAGGGAATTGCCCTCATATCAGCACTGCAAGCTCAAAAGTTATTATCACGTGGTTGTCAGGGATATTTATTGTCATTGATAAAGGCTGATGAGAGTTTTCCTACACAGCCTTCGGACATACATATTGTACGAGAGTATCAGGATGTGTTTCCAAAAGAACTTCAGGCTTGCCCCTAAGGAGGCAAGTAGAGTTTACGATTGATTTGATTCCGGATAATGCACCGGTATCAAAGACTCCATATGGAATGACACCAAAGGAATTGGAAGAGCTTAAAATATATCTACAAGAGTTGCTAGATAGAGGATTTATTCGTCCTAGTATTTTCCTATGGGGATCTCCAGTGCTCTTTGTCAAAAAGAAGAATGAATCATTAAGATTGTGTATAGATTACTGACAACTGAACTCATAACCATCAAGAACAAATATTCGCTGTCATAGATAGAGGATTTATTTGACCAGCTCAAAAATACCTGTGTATACTCTAAAATTAACTTACGCTCAGACTATCATCATCTTAGAGTAAGAGATACAGATATACAAAAGATATCATTCCGTACCTGGTATGTGTATTATGAATTCTTGGTTATGTCATTTGGGCTTACCAATGCTCCTGCTATTTTCATGGATTTGATGAACTGGGTGTTCTTGGAGTATTTAGATCAGTTTGTCTTATGGTTATCTTCATAACCGCGGGATCAAGCTCCTCTCCCTGGTCAGATAGTTGGTATTCTAGTATTCTTAACATTCTTATGGTTATCCTCATGCTCGCGGGGATCAAGCTCCTCTCCCTGGTCAGATAGTTGGTATTCTGGTATTCTTGTCATTCTTATGGTTATCCTCATGCTCGAGGGATCGAGCTCCTCTCTCCGGTCGGATTATAATTGATATTCTAATATTCTTGACATTCTTATAGTTATTCTCATAGTCGCGGGATCAATCTCCTCTCCCTGGTGAGATTATAGTTCGTATTCTGGGAATTATTATTATTATT
>JBBUKS010487271.1:0-15766 GCA_038050645.1 Hedychium gardnerianum
ACCAACACGGAGGAGGTAAATCACGGGGGCTAGTCTAGCCAGCCCGAACAGTGACTAGTGCATAAGGGGGGCAGAAACCTGACTACTAGCCAGGATTTGATCCCTAGACCTCATTGTGGCAACACCTTATGTACTAACCAACAGCTCATCCCGTGGGGACAAAACTGTGTTGGGTAAACTTTTTATTGTGACTGACCCCACCGCAGAGCGACCCCATACTTCAGAAACCCCCGAGAGAGTTTTTTGGAAAAACACAGTTCCACACTGTTGCTAAGCGAGACATGACACTACAGGCAACAATTACAACATGTAATATATTGCTAAGAGGGCTTGAACCCGACACCTCAAACAACAAACGTCTCCATATTTATCACTCGGGATAAAACACTTTGACTAATGAATCATATTGGACTAATGAATCATACATTTATCTCCGTGATAAATTTTTATAGAATCGATCACCTAAACATCTAGTGCCTACGAGAGAGAGAGCTTCTTTTTTAATACGAAGTACTAAAAAAAACTGCTTGCACAAGGACCAATAGAAGAATATAAATGTTGAGAGATAAAATTTAAATTCTATTACAGAAAATACAAAGGATTGAAAGGGAGAAAATTTTTTTTACCAGTGCAGCAATCCTTGAAGAAGAAGCTCATTAACGCAACCAGCGAATGAAAGATGGCATCCTTCTTCTCTACATATAGAACCAAGCACATCTACAAATTGGCCAACATGTTATACACCTTGTTTAAGGAACAGTCCTATTTCTTCACCTCAAAAAGGAAAAAAAAAAGAAAAGGAATTGCCATTTAGATTTACTCAATACGCCTTGAAGCATGTGTTCTCGTCTATGGCTTGAAGTCGAGCCAATCTAAGCAAGCAAATCATCGACTCACTCTCGGTTGTATGAGAAAGAATCCACAGGAGTTCTTGTCGAGATCCATATGATGAGCAAGCAAGCGTAAAGTTCACTGGGCACTTTTCAGCCCAACAAGTCTCTGAACAAGTTGGGGTTGTTTCCGGTTGGTGTCACACCTACCTGCCTGGCGGTTGCATCCTTGCTCAATGCATCTTGAAGATTTGGGCCCTTCTTTACTGCCGGTGTGGGTTTTGAAGTGTATGAATTCTTATCGGCGGAATAGATGCCTTCAGAAATCAAACTGGTGGAACTGCTGCTAGATCCGCTTGGAGGTGTATCAATGTACAGCGCCGCCATCAGATCCGGTGCTTGGGCACCACTAGTTGTGATAGAGTTATCAATCACTGCTGGTGCTGGAGCTGATCCTATAAGCCCTTCCAACTCTTTGAAAGGATCAATAGTCGGAGCACTTATTGGGACTGACTCCCCAAAATCAAGTAGATCAGGAGCAGCAGTTTTCACCTCGGAATTTCCAGGACCAGCTGATCTAGCCACACCAGATTTCTCAGCATTTGCAGCACTCCCTTTGGGCATCCTCTGGCCAGATGTTGGTTTCTTCTCAGTTTTACTGGCCGAAGCACTAAAAAGCGAGGCTGCTAATCTTTGTTTTTCTGCTGAAACTTCAGGCTGTTGTCTCCTTGAATCGTATGTGGTATCTCGTGACTGAGACCTAATACCATCCTGATGTGCCCCGATCCCATTTGTTGTCTTCTCTGCAGAGGTAGTGCTGGATGAAGAAGATGAATATGTAGGCTTACCCCACTTCTTCTGTACACCGTCGAGGCGAAGCTTAATTCCAACATCTGCAGAAGAGGCTTCAGGGCCAGTATGCAGCTTAGAACCCTGATTAGTTTCTCTGTAGTTAGTAGTCTCTGGCACTGGAGCAAGATCCCTCGTTGGAGTCGAGACAGAGGCTTGAGGAATAACAGGTACAGAAGATGGCTTTGGAAGCTCATATGCTTCAAATCTAAGTGTATGGCTTGAAGCTTCTTGCTGGTATGGACTGCTAAAGTTGCTTACACCAGACATGCCTAATCGTTCGCTTTCCGGAAGGTATGGATTTGCTCCCTTCTCAATGGATTGTTGAACAAAATTATTCAAGAACGAAAGCTCCTTGTCAACCTAAAATGAAAACGCTTTGTTAGCTTATTGGAGTACTAAGGGATTAGAAACATTCGCCTTTTAACTTAAAATAGTTGCAATTGAGAATCAGAGTAATTTTCTGAAGTTAAGAGACCATGTAAGATTTTCAGGAAACTAGACAGCAATGTTTGGTTTGTAAAAATTTCTAAAGTTATCAAGAAAAAACAATCATGTTGCTATATTTATCCCAATTACTTAGGGTATGGGAGCATCCAGTGAACTCTAATCAAGGCAATATATTGGTACTATTCAAATCAATTATTTTTTTATTACATTATCCAACTAATATTTCATTTGGACTTACTTTTCTCCTAACACCTACTCTAACAATCGATTCAACTCTTTTATGTTCTAACAATTTAGTAGTTTTGAATATT
This sequence comes from Hedychium gardnerianum, assembly GCA_038050645.1. NCBI lineage: Eukaryota > Viridiplantae > Streptophyta > Magnoliopsida > Zingiberales > Zingiberaceae > Hedychium > Hedychium gardnerianum. The sequence continues at coordinate 2,441 of JBBUKS010487271.1, forward strand.
TTATACCATCACAATTAATTTTCTCTCATTTTATCATTCATTGTAGCTGCACACACACACACAAAAAAAGAAAATATGGAAAATGAAAATAAATGTAAAACAAACAATTTTTGTATCATCACATCTTAAATTTCTTTTAGATGAAATTATTTCTTACACAAAAGATGATTAATTATTTGAATGCATGTGATTTTTGATAGCACCCATTTTCTTGAAAAATATTCTTACAAAACAAACTTTTAAACAAATTATTATTTATTTGAGATGAAGATGAAAACAAGAAACTTTTTTTTTTTAAAACTATAGCTAGCCCAGTGCACAAAGCTCCTGCCAATGCGGGGTATCGAGGAAGGGGTCGGACCACATTGGAAAAAGGTGAAGCCGTCACCTTAGTGTCCTCTCTAGGGCGGGGGCATTTGCCCTAGTGCAGTGGTCCTTTGCATGAGGGAGGTTAGACACTCAGCGAGGCATTTTGCACCTGTTAGGAATTGCCCCAAGACCTATTGGAGCAGTCACTCATGCAGGTATCAACTGCACCAACCCATGGGGTAGCTTTATTTGCATTGCAAGAGACTGTTTATGTGACTTGAACCCGTGACTATAAGGTCACACGGCAGCAACTTTACCATTGCGCCAGAGATCCCCTTCTCTTTTTTTTTTTTTTAAACTAACAAAACCTAATTTTCTGCAAGCACAAACAAAAGAACCCAAAACTTGAGACTATTCAGCGCTTAAGGTAAAAAGATTTGTTGAGTGACAGACAATTAAACTTTCAAGAAAAATTGCAATAGTACAAGCTCTTTCATCTGTTACATCCTATAGTCACATAGTAATTAGCTTGCATCATAAGCTATTCTATCTTACAGCTAGTAAAACATAAGTTGATATGAAAATATCCATTTTGGAGAATTATAGTTTAACATCACCCTCGCAGTGAAGGTAGGATTGAGCTTGATTCATGAACCCAATGGATTGCTAGATAATGCAAGTTATAATCCATGCACTTTACACAAGCAAGTCTCGATGACAAATTGATCATGACGTGCACTCATGCTCTGGAAAACGTTATGCTAATAACTAGAGATACTATCGAAGCTTAAAATACAAGGAGAAAACTCTATTTAAAGATTTGACAACATCAAACATCCATAACCCAACTATAGAAGACCAAAAGCAATGAGAAGAAAATTTATTCATGCATGCTATGAATTATGGCAATGCAGTTCTGAAGCTGCATAATGATTACCTCAATATCCTCACAGCTTGCATCTAGTGGCAGGACACTTCCAACTGCTTGACTATCTAAAGACAACAATGCTTGTAGTTCATAAGCACGTTGCTGTAAGTCTGTTGAATTTGATGCAGATAGTTCATCAATGAGGGACTGACACTGCAATAACAATAAAAACAATTTACTGCAGTACTAGTAAAAGTATATAATTTAAGCAAGCAAGAACTAATTTACAATACAATGAAGAGAAAGTTCAATTAGTCTCTAAGCATATAATGCAAATTCAAATATGAACCATCTAAAATCAATACCTCAGGCAACATTTCCACTTTTCTTCCTGCAGCAATCTCAAATGCACAAATCTTCATGATTGCTGACATTGCATAAGCCTATCACAAATTTGAGCAAAGAAGTAATAAAATAAGCTAAGATCCTTGCTAAATAGCAGGTCCACAAATAACAAAATAAGAAGATTAATATATAACCACTAGTAGACGATACTACCAAACGATTTGTCACACCCATAAATATATCCATTTCGGACTTTTACATAAATCAATAACCTCAGAGTAAGCAGTCACTGAATCATGTATCAGATAATTGTTTCAGAAACTCCAAGGCAGCATCTGTTTCACTTGTTCCAAAAGCTCGAGTTAGGCGATTTGATTTGAGGTCTCTAATGATGTCAAGGCTTTGGTCCCATTTGGTAGAGCAAGAGAATAACACCCTCCTCTTATACAGTGTTTCTTAAACCTTTATTTATTCTCTGTTATATGTTTTTTCATGAATGACACATCTGAAATGTTCAAATTAAAAACTCAAAAAAAGTGAAATTATTATTTTTTAATTACTAGTTTTAAAATTCATGGTACATAATTGTTGGCACAGGTACATAAATCGGTGATGCCACCCACTGTGACACACATTTGCTCTTTAATTATTATATCCCTGGCATGACTTGAGTCCCATGTCAATCATTAGTTTCACCAAACCTTCATTAGGGGAATTTCCACCACTCTACTCCATTCACCTCCTTTTTATTCTGCTATCATGCAAATATAATCTTGCTGACTTCTTGGCAGATACAATTAGACATAAAGCAGAACTTCATAAAAATTCTCTAGGACATAGCTCTTTGGAATTTTTTTTTCAAATTAACAGATTATATAAATCAAATAAGAAGTTTGATGAGTATATCAAACAACAAAACAGTAGAAAAATTGATCATTGACTACAGTGTTTCTTTTATTATTTGAATTAAGGAAAGCAAATTCTGCTGTAGGTCTCGATGATACAAATTCTCAATAGCGAATCATTAAGCCAAAAAGAAATGTCAAGTGTTATTACCAAATCCATGTAAGATGCTAACAATCTAAAAAAAGAAACAGACATCAATGTTGTAGATAGGTGAAAAATATTCTAGCACAAGTTTAATTTTTCATTGTACACCAGAAGCTCTTCTCTCTGTCTAGGCTAAGGAATTGTAAACAATCATCTATACTGAGGGAAGTTCTCTATGTCACAAGCAAAAACATGATTAAGAGATTTACCTTGACAGTATCATTGCATAGATGGGCCTCGGTAATATCACATAACTTTCCAATTATATAAGAAACAGCGTACTTCCCATCTGCAGTTCCATACTCTCCAAGAACCCAGCATATGACCTGATCTTAAATACATTCGTTAAGTGCATTATAAAGACACATAGAATAGGAAACCAAATGAATATCAACAAAAAAAAGTAAAATATAAAGAGAAATACACAAGACCTGCAAAAATAAAGATGGAAGCTTTGGCTCCCCAAGAATGCGCAAGTAAGAATCCACCTGCACAGAAGAAATAGATGTTACAGCTATTCAATAGGGAATAAAAAAATGTAAATAAAACAGATAATCAAGAGAGACAATGACTCCATGCAGAACCTCTAGTTTTCTATCATTCAAAAGAACTGAGCTGACTAACTTGTCCAGTAAAAAGGGACAAACTTTTGGTGAAAAGAAGTATGATAAACTTTTTATTTCAAAGTCTGCAAAATATAGTTATTTGTCCCAGTTACTATTATTTTTAGCACGAGTGTCAAATAAAACAAGCAAAGATTAATTATGTCTACTTGGAGATGTGAAGCCTGATTGTCGTACAATGCAATTTTATAGGCAACAAGGAATGGGAATCAAACTCACCAGTGAACTTGCCAAGGGTGCAAGGGTGGCACCCCTGCAAGGGCTATAGGAGTAAAATCAGAAAACTCCAACTTCAGCCGACCCAACCTAGTGGCATGATAATTGATGACCTGCCGCATATTCTGCCAGTTCTGCCAATTCTGTTTGATGATCAACTTACCCTAACTGGTGCCAGCTAATGGTGCTATTCTGAGCACCTGAGTGTATCGTAATCCAAGCAATCTGGTGTTCCTAACCCATCTTCTAGAATTTTTGAATCAGTCTTTTATATGGCATATTGATGATAATTATGTGATCCACCTATTACGAGATTTGGTATGCAGGTAAATCATATATCAAAGAAAGGATAAAATCATCTCATGATTATTCTGTACTAGAGGTGTGATGTGATGCATATTTGATGACGTCATCATAAGAATCTTCCCTTATGGCTATGGACATAAGAAGGCTTGTGAACCATACAAAACCTCTCTTCCTTAATCTTGTTTTTTTTCAATAATTTTAATCTTCTCTTGTTTGCTTCTTATTTTCACATTGTAAAGGAGATTGTCATGTTCCAATAACCAGTAACAGAGAACTATGCAGTCTAGGTACTGGTATTAAAGTAATACTGTGATTCTGACACAGCATAATCCACAAAGTGAGACATTAAATTCCAGATGACAAATGTATAGGCATTCAAATCTACCATGTAAGTGAAAAATCTAACATCCACAAACTTACTGCAGAGGATCTGAGCTGACTGTCAGCACCTTCATTGTCCTCTCCAAATCCTTCAGAAATTAGCCGCATCAAATTATGTGCCACTCTAACATTTACAAGATCCCCTGCATGCTCAAAGACCTTATTCATGGTCTGGAGAGTAAATTAGTCAGAGACAATGCTGTGAAAAGTTTAGAAGGTAGGTACAAAGCAATAAGACATAACATGGAGTATTACTTGGATAAACCATTGGTTGCTTGGTGCAAATTGTTCAGCAAGCTCCACACAGCGTGATGCAATCTCTGTTTTGTAGTGATTATCAATGATACTTATCATATAATCAATCATACGGTCAACTATTACTTCCACATTTGTGGACTTTGTCATTTTATAGAGTAATTCAAATGTCTTGCGCTTTAAGGTGTCATCAGGGTCCTGTAGAAACGAATCCATGAAAATTGATTCAGTAAATTACATTGTTCATATATTAGTTTTTGCAAACGCTAGGTAGATAAATAATTAGCACTGATATATAAATGAGTCTGAAACATTAATATTAATGTAAGCTTGATTGTACCCAAAACCGAATAACATTTGCATCAATCCATCAGAAGGAGATGATGAATTTTTCTGAGTACTGGATTTCTTGTATGGCACATTGATACATTTGATGTGTTGGAAGTTTAGGGTGCTTATTGATATGGAGTTTTCTTGTATGCTAGTTATTTGCTTTAGAATCTGTGAAGTTTATAATCGTTGATTATTGAGTTGCTACATAGTACTTGATAATGTAATTGATAGGTGAAACTATATCTGCTTATCTGGTGCTTTGTAGCTGTTTGGTGTGGCTGGTAGTTGCTGAATGATACTAGCTTGATACCAGAGCTTCTGCTATGACTGAACTGATATCCATGGCTCTTTGGGAGGGTAGTTGCTGGTTTGGGATAGCCTATATGGCGGCTGCTTTTAGATGATGTTAGCTCCTTGAGGGGATGCTGGTGGTACCTCATGCTGGTTGGGTTGCTGAAGTTTGTCAGTTTCTATGTTTGGCATGAAAATTCTGGAAGCAGTTATGATTTATATAAACTGAGTATTAGATCATGTTAAAATTCTTGACAGGTTTTTTTCTCTGCTACTTGTCTACTTGGACCTGCTTATTGGTAACTGCGTTGGAATTGGAGGTTTATAGAGAGAGTTGTATGTTGAATACAGTCTACATAGTTTTCCTCTGATTGAATACAAGTTCACTTGCATTCATGAAAAAAAAGAAGAAGATGATTACTTATCGTGCACAAAATAGAATGATCATTCCAGAAGAAGATAATTAATTATCCTACACGCAACAGAATAATCATTCGTATCAATCCACCAGAAGGGGATGATTAATTATCCAGCAGATATAAATTGACTTACACCAGGTGCAGTAGGCTTGATCTTTGCCTGAGATGAATGCTAGATTAAGAGAATGATAGAATGCTAGAAAATGACCAAATTGATGTAAAAAGTTTGTTGTTATGAGTGAAGCAGTAAACATCCAGGTTTACCATACAGCTTGATCCTTATGGTCACACTAGTGCATTATCACCTTTTTCGCTAATTAATAATTAACATTTACTCTTGCTACAATTGTGAGCAAACACCAAGTCAATTTATTACAGAGTTAGAAATTATTATTATGATTAACACATACAATATTTTATAAAAAATCTCATGAGATGAAACTATCAGTATTTCTATTAAAAATATTTTTGAGAGTATTCATCACCTCTAAGCAATCAATTACAGCAAGTTGGTGTTCTTCAGCAATATCTGGATTTATTTTTATAAGTCTTCCAAGAGAATCAATGCCCATGTATTTGAGATTATGACTATCACTCTGCGCAACAAAAGTACCATCATGAGATATATCTTAATATATTATCAACCAAAAATGAAAATTGAGCATGCCTTCAGAAACTTGGAAGTGGCTTCAATAGCAGAATCCATCAATTTAGCATTTGGGTAGATGGATGAAACACAACATATACATTCATACAGCACAGCATTCCCGATGTTGCTTGATGTTTCACATTTCCTGAATATGTCACTAAGTACATTATAAATGTGGCCACTTGCCTGCTTATCACCACTACCAAGCAATGCAAGAATCTTTAGCAGTTTTATCTGCATGAGAAGATATGATGCTATCAGAACTAAGCTGGAAAACATATAACTTCAGTCAGAGATAAAGTATTCCATGTAGCAGAGTACCTGAATAAATGGAGCAGGCATTTGATGATAATCATATGTCTTTGGAAGCCTTCTTTCAGCTACCTGCTTAAGGACGCTAACAAAGCTGGTGACAAGATCCTTGTATGAATTTGCATCTTCAGTAATGAAATCAAAAAGAGGATAAAGTGATGCACCCATCACTCCAGGATCATTATCACACAGTTTCTGCAACAGAGATAAAAAGCAATGCGTCAACTCCCAGAAAATTAAGGTTTGTAAGATACAATAAGAGCACTTGAACAATAAAGAAAAAATGTATTTTGATTGATTATGAAAATAGCATATACTTTTTTATAATATAGTGCCATATCCCAGTAGAAACCAAACAAAAACTCACATTTTTATAAATGAATAAACATTACTCAAGTTGTTGACTGCTCAACCATAATAAAATCAAGCAGCAACATTAGATTTAAATCTGATTAATTTCTCTTCTCCTATACCAATATTTCATTACTTCAATTGGTATATAAACAAGGGTAGGATTTATCCAACTGGCATGATCAAGGACAGGATAAATTGTTCTCTTTGTATTTCCAAATTAATCAAGATTCTTAAGAAAATGAAGTGAGGTTAATTGCAAATCAGAGCAACATAGCGCACACAGAAACAACATAGATCTCAACTAGAATGTTTACTCATTCTGGAATTTGTTCTTTTTTTTCCTGAAGCAAGTGAAGAGACTATTGAATAGAGTATATCCCAATAACAGTCTTGATAAACAGAAGAAATGCAAACTCAAGATGTTTTAAAATGGACATACCGTTTGAAGTGAAGCAAATAGCTGAAGGTTATTAAACAAATGGTTAATAATCTTTAAAGGATCTTGTAATAAATTTTTAAAAAAATCAAACTTTCGCAATCTTCATGAGCATATTTCAGCTGTTTACACGTACTCCATGCCTTTGTATGGGAAGCTTTGACCCGTCAAGTCAATTAGATTCTGACGGAAAAAACATTATGTAAAGTTTGCTTTGTTAGTGTCACCCATATACTCCGTAGAAATTACTTGTTTAGATATATAATGAAAGGTAAAAGTCCAATTATGTTATTCCATTTCAGATTACATATGGCTGAAGTTGCTGATGCGATCATGGCTAATCTCAAAGGTAGCATTTAATGAATAAACTATAATGGTGTTACATACATGTAATCATAGAGCATATGGGAGTACTGTATGAAATCAGAGAAAACCTACAGTGCCATTCTTTTGCACACAGGAATTGAATGTCATATGAAACATGCAGGCAGAAAGGATATGGAAGTGAGAAAGAAGTTACCTTTCTGAAGTTGGAAGTGAGGTGGGACACGGAGGAGGGTGAGCGTTGGTAGAAGCGATGGAGTGCCATCACGGCCTTCTTGCGGACGGCCTCCTTTGGATGAGCAAGGAGGTCGACGACCTGAGGAAGAACAGCAGGGATAGTTTCCTCGTTGATGAGCTTGCAGGCGGCAGTGAGGGCAGCGCAGACGATCAGATAGTTGTCGGAGCGGAGGTCCTTCTGGATGGTATTGATGATTAGGATGATGAGGTCATGATCGTCGCTGAGAAAGAGCGTGACGGCGAGGTAGCCGGTACGCTTGAGAGCGAGTGAGTCGTCGTGGGTCATCTTAACGGCGTGGATGTAGCCAAAGGAGGCGTCATGGCCGAGCATCTCGGCGTAGACGAGGCGAATAATATAATCCTTCATCCTGCGTCGTGGGACGTCGGGCTCGGCGATCCGGCGTCGAAGGGACTCGATCTCCAGTAGAATGATGCGGTCCTCCTCCGCCTTAGAACGCGCCTCCCCGATCGACTTCACCAGGTCCAGGAACTCCTTGGACTGGCCGGCCCATGCACCGCCCTGGGAGCCCATCGCCAACTCCCGTCCGATCGTCTTCAGCTGCTCCATCTGCGCTTTGCTACTCTGACCTGCCCCCAAATCCACCAGATTCAGCTTGCCAAAACCCTATGACAGATCTCCTCCGTGATGGATCGAAATGCCCTGCCCGCGCGAATTGTTCCCGATTCCAAGCTGGTCGGGAAGATTCAGCGCGTCGAAGGCGTGACAGGATGATCAACTCGGATTGAATCGGAAAGAGTGGGCAGAATCGAGATGGAGATCGAGGTTGAGATCTGGAAGACGAACGGAGACAACGAAGGAAACGTGATTTTTATTTTTCTTTCCCCTTATCTTCTCTCTGATTATTGCTTTGATTTTACACAAAGATTTGACAGATTTCACTTCAAGTCCCCTTATTTTATCATTTCTTAAAACACCCTTATGGTTTTAAAATCAATAGAAAAACCTCTAAAGTTTACAAATTATCATTGCACCTAACTTGGATAGAAGGAGAGATCCTTCACATAATTTAGAGTGACGTTTGAGATAAGTATTATTATTTTTTAGATGAATAGAAAGAAAGAGAATAAAAAAAAAATTAAGTAACATTAAACTTGAGACAATCGATTCGATACAACAATAATCAAACTTTATCCCACTATGTGGGGTCGACAGATAATCGATTCGATCTTATTAAAAAATTTCATCAATTGTTAGGATAAATCGAAAAGCGCTCGTGACGGATGACTCACAAGTTCAGTATCCCTTAGTTGTACATCTCATTTAAAGAAAAAAATTCCTATAAATATATAGAGATCAAATCGTGGGTGCTTGAGTGATAATTTGGATACCCTATCGCTATATCGTAATCACCGGGTGAAAGATCACAAATATAAAAAAAATGATTAACTAGATTATATCTAATATGGGGCGATCGATTCATTCTAAAAAAGTTTCTCATCGATAATTAAAATAAATTAAAAAATACTAATAAAAAATCATTCAAATAATCAAAATTCTTAAATTCATTTGTTATTAGAGAAAAAAGATAAATTAAAATTAAAATTTTATATTTTTTGATTATTTATTAAAAAATCTAATTATTATATTATTATCTGAAGAGAAAAGAGAACAAATATTGAGAAAATTAGAGGAGGATTTATTTGATGTACGTTTGATCGAGGGTATAAAACTTTAGGACTTTTTTTATATCTCTGTTTTTTCTTTGAGTATTATTCGTGATACAATTCGAATATCATTTTTTATGATCATCAAAATTATTTGGGTGAAATGATAAATATGTAAATACATATAAGTAGATATTTACATGAATTTGAAATTCCAAGAGTGTCATAGAAATAAAGGCAAACTTCAAGGTGCAAAATGCAAATATCTAAAAGCCTTTATAATCAAATGAACTTTAGGGTGCCAAGTGAAGTTTTCTCAAGTTTTATTTGCTCAGCCGAGCCGGTCTGGTCGAGTCCGGCTGGAACCGAAGAAAGCAACCGTTATACCCTTTCGTTGCCACGTAACCAGTACCATACACGTGTCCTCTACCTAAATTGTCATTTCCTTCTAAATAAACATAAACAAATTCGTGACTTGATGTGCACAAGAGGTTTAGTAAAGGGAGATAGGCCTAGAATAGGGTGCAAAAGCATTGAACTTATTCCCAGCTGAATGATTCATGTTCGAAATTATCAAATTTTTAATAATTTTAAGAACTATAATTCAATTCTATTCGTTCGAATAATTCGAATTCAAACTATTTGGCTCGATTCTGTGTTTGTTTGCACTCCTGGCCTAGCCTAGAAAACAAACTCGTCATTTGGTATCCACCATCTCTCTTCGGCCTGCGTTTATCTCGACTGATGGGCTTTCAGTCTCCATAGACGAACTCTTTTCTAGTTACTCAGTGAAGTAGTAGCACAACAAAACCAATGGAAAGTTGCATCATAAACGTAGCTCGATCGAAAACGAAATTCATCGAGATCAAACCGCAGACGAAGCATTGCTTGCGATTGTCTGCAAAAATCGAGCCTTCACTTTCGAATCGCAAGAAAACCGCCCCAGAACGGCAGTAGTGGCCGTGTTGCTCCCTACTTTCTCGATCCCTCTCGATATCATGCAGTTATGGTGAGCTTCTACTACGACCATTGCTCCACCATTGAAGCTAGAATACACTACTTCTGCTATCTGTCTGGTTAACCTCTCTTGCACTTGGAGCTTGCGGGCAAAGAAATGAACCATCGATCGCAGGGCCGACCGATCGATAGGAATAGTTTCGCGTTCGATCAAGCATCCAATGTGCACCACGCCGTGAAACGGTAAGAGGTGGTGCTCGCAAAGTGAGAAGAAAGGAATGTTTAGCGCCGTCTGCAGCATCTCGCTTGCGCCGTCGACATTGCCTTCTTTCGCACCACAATCCAAGTCGCGGTTGGAGCTCTTAAAATTCAGAAGCCATTGAACATAACGGCGCGGAGTGCCCGCGAGTTCTTTCCTCGAAGGATCTTCACCGAGGGATCGGAGAATTGAAGCTACCGCAGTCACCATTGAAGCTTGTGACTGGGAAACTGCTGTCCTGGAAGAAATCTTTCCATTTTTGGTGTTTCGATATCCATTCGATTGAGGCAGCTCCGGAGACCTTAACGGGCACCAAGGATGAACATGAGAATTGTTTGCATCTTCTCTTTCGATGACTACACCTCTTAGTCTGAGAAGAGATGAGAAATCATCCCACAAAGAGCTCGTCTCTTCTTTGAAAACTCCAGACCTCGAAGAAACGGATACGGTTGAATGAGAAGAATCGATATCGCTTAAATGGTCTTCGGGGAGCTTCATGTGATGACATTGAAGAGCAACAGCAACACCAGCTGGTTGAATGCTGCTATGCAATGCCGCACAGATTTCACTGGCAAGTCTTTCAGGATCCTGAAGCCTCCTCGCGAATACATCTGCGGCTCGTGAGAGCTTGCTTAGGCCGACGACGCGGCCACCGGATGGAATGTAACCGACATGGCACTTGATGCTGAAGGGAAGCAAGCAAGACTCGCAGTAGGAAGACAAGTTGATGTCGCGAACAACCACTAGTCCGCCGGCTCCTCCTCCTCCATGGCCGATTCCCAAATTCAGTCCGGCTTCGGGAAACAGAGCATCCTGCACAATGTCCTTCACATTTTGTTTGTAACCTAAGACATCGATAGAATTAGTAGGAACAATTTGTAACACGAGAAACCGAGACAACTGCGAAGGAACAGAAATTTTGAAAACATATTCATGGTTCATGAGCAAGTAAAATGGAAAAGAAGAGGACGGACAGATCTGTGTAAAACGAGAAGGAACAGAAAAGGGGCAGAGAAAAATTCCGGATTTGCACCCCAAAAAGAGTAAAGAAGGGCAGTTCCATGTTTTGCTCCACAAAAGGGCAAAGAACCAACATCGTTGCAGCAGATCTACACGAAAGGAAATGGAAAATTGACGAAACGCAAAGATAGATATCACAAACCTCTGGTTCCGCACCGGAACGCCTTGGCTACGCGCTGCGGCGTCCTCCGGAGGCCCTCCCGCTGGTGGTCCTCTCCGAGGCCCTGCAGCAGCACCCTCACGGCCTCCTCGATCGACCGCGTGCTGTCGGCGTCTGAATCTGGTTTCATCTCCGACGCCAATAGATTCGTCGCCTCGTTCTCCTTCTCCTCCTCCTCCTCCTCCCATCCGACTCCGTTTTCGAGGTCGATCTCGAAGCAGCCGGAGTCGAGCGCACCCATGCCTACGCCGAGCGAGAGGGAAGAAGAGCAGGGGGATGAAGGAAACGGAGGGAGAAGAGGCTGCGAGGCGCCTCGAGATGAGTGGATCCACGCACCGCCGCCATCGCTTGCCTTTTATGGTGCTACGAATACGATTCGACGAACGTGAAGCCCGAAAGCGTACAGGGAGGACGACGCAACCTCCGGTCTAATTTCGGTCCGGTTCAGTGCGTTCATTCGATGAGTCAAGTCCATATTAAAATTTATCGAAAATTTTATTCATTAGATTATTTTTTAAAAAAAAATAAGGTTTCCAATTTATTGCTAAAATATTTTCTCTATTATTTAAACGATAATTTTAAATAACAAATATACATTTTGATTAAAAATATTTTAATATTAATCAAATCATTTAAAAAAAATTAAAATATGCTTCAGGTAGGTGAGGTTAGGTTTAAGGTGTACTTTGATGGTGGGTGGGCAGTGTGGTTGGTGAGTCAAAGAGTTTGAAAATGGTTGCTCTCGAAGTTGGAACTGGACTCACTAATTAAATCAAAAGCAAATTTTGAGATTTTTTTAAGCATCACAAAATGTGGCATTTTTCAAAAACCAAAAAAAAAACACAACTTAATAAGAGTAATTAGATCACAAAAATTATGCTACCTTTTTTGTGTAGAGGGGTTAGAATGATGCTTTCCCATGAGAAATTCTACCAACCCAATAGATGGAACTAATGGATTACTGATTAGAGGTGAGTAAAAGATTGATTAAATAGAATTAACAGATGGAATTCGTAAAGTTTGATTCCGTTAGTTTTGAAATTCATTTTTAAAAAAAATATATTAATTTTTTTATTTATTCAATTCAATTTTGATTTTAAATTTTATAAAGTCAATTACTTATAGTTGATTGATATATTTGAATCATACTACCCAACTCGATTGATAAAACAAATTAATTATATTATCCAATATTAATCGGTAAATTGATTTCATTAGTTAATATTAATCAATTAATGATATATAAATTAATTTGATAATCGACTAAAATAACTCATTTTATATCCGTTTAATTTATTTAATTTTAATGACAAATTTCAGTACATTTTTTTTTAAAATTTACTTAATTTCATTGTTCGATTTAATTTTAAACCAATTACTCACCCCTGATGATATGTCAAAGTATCTTATTCTGAATAATAAACATGAAAACGTCTGTTGCTTGAGGTGTCAGGTTTGAGCCCTCTTAACAACATATTATATGTTGTAATTATTACCTACAGTATCATGTCTCACTTAGCAACAGTGTGAAACTATGTCTCTCCAAAAAAAACTTCCTCGGGAGTTTCTAGAGTATGGGGCCGCTCTGCGATGGGA
>JBBUKS010487281.1:0-15765 GCA_038050645.1 Hedychium gardnerianum
AACAAAAGAAAAGGTATATAATTTCTAATGAATAGCAAGATAAAATAGAGATAGGAGTGTTGGTGTAGGGAGTACCAGATAATCGAACATGTGTTTTAATATTGAAAAAGTTTAAAGTTAAGCTTGTGTGATTTGATGTCTTTGTTAAGTGTGAAAGACTTAACAGAAAAGTCCTAGTAGGTTAGGTAGACTAGATATTAGGTAACGAAGGCCCAAGTATATCAGGTAGACCGGATAATAGATAACGAAAGACTTAGCGGATCAAGAGGACCCGACATCTGGCAAGAAAGACTCGATGGGTCAATGAGGATCAAACATCAAGTCAAAAGAAGCTCTCGTGGGTTGAGTGGTCGGACGCTAAGTAGGTCAGGTAGATTAGATGTTTGTCAAAGGGTAAGTAAAGGTAAGCTCCTGGAGTGGAGAAGTCCTTCTAAGGATAGTAAGGATGTCTCCTTTTTAAGGAGACAAACTTAGACGTCGATCCAACTAAGAGTCCTACTCGGATTTCAAAGTCGAGATTAGATAATTACTATTTAATTTTCACACTTAGAATGTTGTATTTTTATGCTAACCCTTAGACCAAATCTGGATCCAGTTATCAAGGTGATCAATCAACCAAACAAAGTGATCAATCGACCAATAAATCCTTATAAAGAAGGCTCAACTATAGGCTTCAGAACATCAATTCATACGCTCTCCAATTCTTGTCTCATGCAAACAACAAATCGTCTACGTCGAATTTCTCTCTAACAACCTACGCGCAACATCAATCTCGCTTGTTGTTGTTAAATTGAATTTGTAACTACTTTCTTTTTATGCATTCAGTTCTAAAAAGGACTGTAAAGTGTTACCGCACCTTTACATTTGTAAGAGGCTTTTCTCCACCTCCGAGAAGGTTTTTCGAAAGAAGAAATTTAGTGATTGTCCAATTGTAAGTAATCCACAATCGGATTACAGGCCTTGGAGTAGCAATCCAGAGGACCATGAACCAAGTAAAAACTCACCTGTGTGTTTTTGTTTGTCTTTCTTATTTCTACTATAACTCTCAAAAAGGTTTTTAAAAGTTAAGTTTTTATGAGCAATATTCACCTGCCCCCTTTAACTCTTTTCAATGGTCTTACAATTGGTATCAGAGTTGGACACTCTTAAGTGGTTTAACCACTACTCGAGGTTTTAAAAAATTTATTCCTTTTCTTGAAAACAACTTTTCGAAGCATTCTTAGTGTTATTCTTTTGTCGCACTACTTACCCAATAAGTCAAAGTCTTGGAACATTCTTTTAGTCGTGTTTTACAAGTTAACAAAATGGCCTATTAAGAATGCTACAATATTGTTCATCCTCCCTTATTCAGTGGAGATGACTTAGACTACTAGAAGGGATGAATGGAATACTACCTGAAGATCTTGGTTGAAATGTGGGTCATCATAAAGACGTGATTCATATTACTGGTCAATAAAGTCGGAGAAAAGCTAGGATACGAAAAATGGACCCCCAACATTAAAAGACAAATCGAAGATGACGCCAAAGCTACACAAACCTTACAATGTCATCTAACCAAAGTAGAAACCAACCGTGTCTGACTTTTCATAAGTGCTAAGGACCTTTTGGACAAGCTAGTCGAATATCATGAGGTAACCAACGACACTAAGGTAACAAAATGAGATTTATTTTTAAATAAATTATTTAATTGCAAAATATAGGATGGTGAGTCCGCGAGTTAACTACATGCCCGAATCAAGGACATCCTGAACGGGCTACATTCAATCTGATGGCCAATGGAGAATCAGGACATTATAGGGTACACCTTTAAGGCTTTCCCTCGAAATACTTTGTGGACATCTATGGTAGATGCATACAAAGTTTCTAGAGACCTTTCCATAGTTAAATTAGATGAGTTACTTTGTGATCTTGAATTACATGAATAGGCTAACTCGAGTCAAACTGAGAAGGGTATTGCTTTGATTACATGGCAAACCAAGAGCAAGGACCCTAAGTTTCGACCATAACCAGAATCCAAAGACGAGTTGGATTCATATGAAGATGACAAGGAACTAACTTTGGAGATTGTCAATCTAATCTAAAAAATGATCAAGAAGAAAGGCTTCACCAAGCTAGAGATCAAGAAGATGATCCAAGCATAGGGCAAGCAAACAGGTCTGAGCAAAACCACTAAAGCCAAGTCGAAGGTGACTTGTTAGGATGCAACTAAACGGGTAACTACAAGTCTGAATGACTTAACTCAAAGGAAACCAAAAAGCAAAGGAAGAAGAAGGCATTGAAGGCCACGTGAGATGAATCCTTGATAACTAACGATTTGACGTGTTATTTTGTGTTCCTACTTGGTGTTTTTAATCCCCTCGTGTGTTTAGTTTTGTATTTATATTATGTTTCATGAGCAAGGGTTAATTTGGAGCTTCATCACAATTTTCCTATATTTAGAGCATTATTTCCTAAGATTTGAACTTTATCTTGTAAGGGATCAAAGGGGACGTCAACTGAGGTCAAAGAGGAGCTCGAAGCACATTACATTAGGGAACATGGCCTGGCTGTATCCCCTAACACAGCCTGGCCATGTGATGTGTGCATTTTATATAGTGCTTTTATTATAGTTTGACACACATCTTATTTCATTTCATATGCATATATCTCATGTTTTCATCTATTCATGCTTCCTTTTGATACTTTTCTAGTTCAGAGAGTTGCTCTTGTTATTTTCTTTGATAGGGCGCGAAAGTGAACGAAAACGGAGCTGAACAAAGCATCTAAGGGCAACTCAGAGCTTGCAACGGTCGTGGCCATCATGGAGCAGCTCGCAGCCAAATTTCAAAAATCATAGATGTTGGGGTTGCAAGGTTGCAAACAAAGTCCCACATTGAAAACACATGGGAAATATCATAGGCTTATAAGGGAAAGATCTCTCTATTGGTATGAGGCCTTTTGGGTAGAGCCCAAGAGTAAAACCATGAGGGCCTAGGCCCAAAGTGGACAATATCATATCATTGTGAAGATATCTAAATTCCTACCGGTCCTATCAGTATCAACCTAAATTACAAGAAATCTATATTTCATATCAGAGACAATCAAAGACAATGAGCTCTAAAAGTAACATAGATGTAAATGTATTAACATTAAAATAATAAAATAACTATATCATATTATAGATCAAAATATTAAATTAATCTACATATAAATTCAACCATGTAAATTAGCATAGAGATACTATTTAATAAATTATACTTAAAGATAAGCAACCAGAGATGAGAGGGCGGAGATGAGCAGATAGAGAGGAACAGAAAATGCAGTATACTATAAAATATAAAAAAATATCTATAATCAATCATAAATAATCACAACAAAATATTTTAAGCTTAGCTTGCGGCAGACCGAGCTTGTAGTCGCGAGCTCGAGGCCAGCCAAGTTCGCGCCGGACTAAGCTACCGGCCGCGGCCAAGCTAGTGGCCACGACCAAGCTGGTGGTCAACCAAGCTGTCGGCCGCGGCCAAGCTGTCGGCCGGCAAAGCTGGCGACCGGGCAAGATGCCGACCATGAGATGGTGACTGGGCAAGTCATGGCCACTAGCAGGCAACCAACCAAAATCCTTGGTGTGAGCTATCGACCGGCAAGTTGTCGGCCGCGAGAAGGCGACCGACCTAGCAGGCGGTTGCCCAAACTCGCCGTCGTGAGCTGTCGACCGAAGAGCGATGACGGAGAGAGGGGGCTTACCGGAGAGGCCGCCGGAGTCAATCGGGATCGCCGCTAGAAAGGAGTCAGGTTACACGTAAGAAAAATTAGGGCTGAACCTTAAGTTTTCAATCGAGACTGTCGACAGAATACTGATTCCATCTGTGCCTTCCCACAGAATCTGTATTTCATCAACAGCCTCGATTGAAATTGATCGGGTAAAAAAATTAATTTTTTTTATCGCATACTGATGAAATTGTGATTCTATCCGAAGACTCGATTGAAATTGATGAAAATAATAAACTATTTTATTACATATCAACGGAATTAAGATTCTGTCAGAGTCTTTCGACGAAATATTGATTTGATCGGAGGATTCCGTCGGGGGTTTTCATTGGGACTCCCATCACTATTAAGAGATTTTTTTATAATGGTAGCTTCTATAATAGCATTTGATTAAGGAATATTTTTGAAATAAAAATATTGAAGGTCCTTTTGATAATTGATAATTTGTAAAATTTGGAGGCCTTTTTAGTTTTGCCCAAGAATTATTCCTTTTAATCTTCTGCCCCGTGTTTAATTTACTGCAATTATAAATCAGGACTGAGTTCCGGCATCCATGCTAAAAACTTTGGAGGCCGATGGCTAGTTTTTAGCACTACGTGCAGTGCAGCGCATAGTCCGCTCTGCGAGACGTTATCGAATCCATGCCTGATTTTTCTCCACTCAAATATTTCGAATTTAGAAACCACAAAATTAGTCGAGCATTTCAAAAAGGAGATCACGAGACGAGATCAGAAGAGAAGAAGAGGGAAAGACAAGGCCGGTCTTTCTCCTCTTTCTTTCTTTCTTTCGGCGTTTTCCTGCAAATTTGCATTAATTCTGCATTAATTCACGGCCTGGTTGATCATCTCATCAATTAGTTAGTTACCTTCTGTTTCAATGACAATATATCATCTTTCTTGATCCTCGGAATTGGATTATATTGATTATCGCGGACATGGTGGCCGGAACCGCAGAAGCAGGGCAGCCGGCGGCGACAACGGAGCCAAACCGCTCGGTCTCCGCGTTGCTCGCGGCCGTCTCGGAGTTGTGCCTGATCGCGATCTTGCTGGTCGACGCCGTGCTGTCGTACGCCGCCACCAGATTCGCCCGCGCCTGCCGCCTGCCGCCCCCCTGCCTGCTCTGCTCGCGCCTGGACCACGTCCTGGGCGGCGAGCGCCGCGGATTCAACCGCCACGTCCTCTGCCATTCCCACGAGATCGAGGTCTCCTCCTTGATATACTGCCACGCCCACCGCCGCCTCGCCAGCTGCCGGAACATGTGCGAGGCATGTCTCCTCTCCTCCTCCGCCCTCCGAAAGCCCGAATTGCCCGTCTTTAACGCCGCCGAAACAGAGCACCAGGCTTCCATGGGTTCCTGCTCCTGCTGCGCCGAGCCGTTCGCCTTACGCCGAGACGTGGAAGGGGAGACATCGGCGGAGCGGCTGGGGCTGCAGCAGGAGGTCGAGCAGGACCCGATGACGGTGGCCGCGCTGTACAAGGAGCTGGAGGAGGAGCGGAGCGCGTCGGCGGTGGCGGCCAACGAGGCCATGGCGATGATCAACCGCCTGCAGGAGGAGAAAGCCGGGATGCGGATGGAGGCGCTGCAGTACCTGCGGATGATGGAGGAGCAGGCGGAGCACGACCAGGAAGCCATCCACAAGCTCAACAACCTGCTCACGAATCGAGAGAGAGAGCTGATCGATCTCGAAGCAGAGCTCGAGAGTTGCCGGAAGAGGCTCGGCGAAGAAACTACCGAACCCAGCCATGAGACAGAGTTGAAACGCATGGCGGAAGGCTTCGAGGAAGACAAGGCTCAAATTTCGGCGTGCTTGAAGAATCTACAGATGAAGATCGATGACGGCGGATGCTGCGGATCTCTGCAAGATGAAGTTTCGAAGCTGAAGGATCGATTGCACGCGCATTATGCGGAGAAAGAGATCCTTAGCCGCGCTGTCGGCGCGCTGAGACATGGAGCCGATGGAGTGAGCTTAGTTGAGGAAATGACACGCCAGCTCAGGGAATTAAGGAGAATTCCCGTGACGTAAACCTAGCGAATCTAGTCGCATTTCCATTTCCGGATCTTTTTTACTCGATCTTGCATCCATAGGTCTTGTCTGTGCAGGCTTTTTTTTAGTACTAAATCTCCGGAAAAGTAGGAACGCATACACGTCAATAGGTCTGATCTTGCATCATGGTTTCTTCTCAAGTCTTCAAGGTTTAAGCTTAAAATTCAACAAAATAAAATTATTGTTCATGTATTAAAATGACAGTATTTGGGTTTCTATGGATTTGAGTGGAGAGTTATAGGAACATTTTGATAGGCATAAATAAATTTTCATTAGTCGTTGACTGAGCCAAGATTAGGATCTATTTAAACTGAAGAGGACAAGGTACGAATACGTATATAAGATATAAAATACTTATATACAACTTCACTTGCATTTTACCTGTGCGCTTGGCTCGTCCCGTAGCTAGTTTTCTATCCTCGTCTGATCTTCGCCGGCGAGAACCAGACGATCGCCGTCTCTTATCAGGCTCACGTCGTCGATCTCCGCGCCGTCCTCCGTCAGCACTTTGCGCGCCTCGAAGCCAAACTTCTTCGACCCTACGTCGAGCAGCTCCCGCAACGAGTTCGGCAGCAGCACAAGCTTCCCCTTGACCGTTTCGCTGCGATCCGGGCAGCTGATGGTCACGCGCGGCGGCGGCGGCGGAATGCACGCGCTATTCACGCTGCCCCCTTCGTCGGGGAGCGACGGTCTCGGAATGCTGCCGACGAGCGGGGAGAGCAGGCCGCCGCCCTGGTTATGCCGCCGGGCGCCGACGTTGGCAGCTGAAATGACCCCAAACAGCGAGTTGTGGAAATGGGCCCGGCTCGCGCGCTCCGCCTTCTCCCCTCCGTGGTCCCGCGATGAGGACTGGAACTCCTCCTCCGCTGCCTGCGGCATGACTGGCTCGCTGCTGAACCGCCTCACGGGCGCCGGGACCAGCGGCGCGGAGGAGGACTCGGAGCCCTTCATGGATTCAAACAGAGCTTTGATCTCGTCGTGTCCCTGCTGATCCGCCAGGCTCCTGGGCGTCCATCCGTGGTCGTCGGCGGCGTCCATGTTCCCTCCGCGGCGGAGCAGGAACTCGACCATCGCAAGATTCCCGTCACACACGGCGCGGTGGAGCGCCGTGGTGCCATCCTTCTTCGCCGCCATCACGTCTCCTCCGTAGCGGATGAAAGCTTCGAGGAGGTCAAGGCTGCTCTGTTCTGCAGCAGTGCAGGCGAAGTAGGCCATGTCGCCGGCCGAGAGCTCTGCACCGTGATCGCTCAGTAGTTTTGCCACTTGCTCGTGCTTACCGAGAATGGCCTCCCACAAGGGAACGCTCCCCTCAGAATCTGCAAGCCATTAGAAAGTACAAATGCACTGGAGCAATGGATCAAACTCATGGATCGATAAGTTTGCAGTGCACCTACCTTTGCTGTTGGGATCTGCATCATAATCTAGCAAGAGACGAACACAATGCTCGCTTCCTTTTGAAGCTGCTATATGCTATCGAAAGAAACAAATGAAATTAAAATTCCTTGTGGCAGATGAGATCTCTGAAATCCACAAGTGTCAGAAATACAGAATGCTAACCAGTGCTGTGTGTCCATTGTTATCTGATTCATTTGGGTCCAAACCGCGTCTTAGAAGTTGATGCAGCAAGAAGTCGTCTTCTCTGAGTATGGCAAAACATAGCGTAAGGGGCAAGTCCAGTCTACCCCGGGTCAGCATGTTTTCTATCTCCTTTAAGAGTCCGTCCATCAGAGGATTATCCTTCTGCTCTTTAAGGTACTGTAACATGAGAAGATCGTTAGTCGTGTATGGGAGAAGTTAATTTCATGCATAATAGTAATCACTCAGTTCTAGCAACAACATGTTATCATTGTATCATATATGTACCTGCAGCAGGTTACTGATGATGATTGTTCCATCCCCAACATTTGACTGAACAATATTAAGGAATGTAGTGCGGTTTAATCGCAACAGCTGGCACAATGATCTTGTTCGAACTGTCAAGAATTGTGGTCTATAACAAAGAACTCCAATCTCTCCGAGGAGATCTCCTTTCTGTGCAATCCGAACAATCTGCAAAATAAGCACAAGATGCCCATTTGGTAGGTGTGTCAATGCCTTTTTTTCCTTTCAGGTAGTTAAGGGAAAAAACAACTTGCCTCGTCTGTTCCGTTCCTATGATCTATTAGCTCCTGCAAAGTAAGTTAACACATCAGCTTTGAAGCAAGAAAAATGAGTTCTATGGGAAATATATCTGAGGATTTTTTTGATCTATCAGGTTACCAAATGAGTTTAGACTGTTGAAGAAATAGGAGAGAAACTAGAGATTGCTAGAAAGAATAGGTTACGTGGTCTTCTATGTTCCTAGTCCAATTTCCTAAAGTTTAGGTTAGTTAGTTATTCTGAAATCTAAATACATGGGTTGTATTCTTAATTCATATAGCAATAAAGAATTATCTTTCTTTGTCCTTCCTCTAACAAGGATGCCTCTTCTCCTTACTGCAAAGCCTATCCACTTCTCCTCACCATTCTTCACCTTGTTACCCTTCATGCTTTTCACATCCTAGCAGGTAGATCAAATTCTCCCTCATGAATCAGGTGTAATTAGATACTCTCCCAATGTTTCTGGCCACGCCACTCAGAAGGCCTTCACTGTACAACAATATTATCAATTTCTCCCCTAGGTGGAGTCCTATTTCCATGATCCCAAAATTTTAAAGCATGACGTATAGATGATTCATGGTCTAGTTACTTGTTCAAATGCCTTATTAGCATGAGTTCTTCGTGCTAGTCTAGCATGTCCACACTCCTCTTCTCCATCTTAAGTTGGACTCATAATGCTGAACAAGGTCATGGAGGCTGAGGACAAGGTTTGTGGACGTGTGCATACTTCGTACTCTCCTCTTGTTCATTGTTGATGCATCAACCATTCCATCCATCAGATCATTGTTGGGAACGGCTTGGATAACCACTTACAGCACATGTTGCCCAAGAAAATGCAACATCATTACCTTCTGATCATGCCAACATTCACAAGACTGCTAATTAGTTTTGTTAAATAAAACAATTTCGATTGTTCCTCCAAAATTCCTCCAGATTAAATTTCTCCAACTACCTACACGTCTAATTTTGCCATTCTAATTCTGCCTTCATGGTAAAATCAAAGACTCCCTAATTACTTTATTCAAAGGCATCAACACACATAATATATAGGTAATCACAAATTATTTTTACTCTTTTCATCTTTCCACCTTAGCACTTGTTTTTATTACTAATGGTTCTCATATTTTTGTTAAAGAAAAAAGCTCTTGATAAAAGTATATATAAAGAAACCTCAAAGAGTTAGTTGCTATGAAGGAGTGAAGTCTGGATGCAGGTTGTGAAATAATTCTTGTATATTTAATAACACAATTTCCTAGAGCACGGTTTGGTATATATAGTTTTACTTTTTGTTCAGTTCAAGATCATCAGAAGCGTCTTAGATCACTCTTTTTTATTTTTTTATCTAATCTCTCTATCAGAAAATGATATACTGCTAATTGTCAATCTATTTATCTAATCTATCTATTTATCTATCTAATTTATCTATCTATCTGTCTAATCTATCCATCTAATCTATCTAGTCACCTATCCATCTATCTATCTATACAAAATCATTATAAAAGTGATGGTTCTACCAGGGTCATGAGGCTTAAAGCCTATCTTCATGAGCACTTTCAATCTAAGGATTTAAGTGACCTAAGATATTTTCAAAGTATAGAGGTGGAGAAATCATTGCAAAACTATATACTTATATGCTCAAGGAAAATGACATGTTGGACTATGCCAGTTGATATCTCTGTAGATTTGAATGTCAAATTGACGACGGAATAGGAGTTATCATTGATTGATCTAGAAAGGTACTAAAGACCTTTTTGAAATTAAACTACCTCATAGTATTATCCTCCGAGAGAATGGTCCATAATTTCTTGAGGCTCAGACTCATAAGCATTTTAAGGCAAAGTATTCTATGGTATCCAAGGAATGCTCTAGCAAAAGCTCTTCTATATTAAAATCATTATCACCTTTAGATTGTGGAGTACATTTATTTCCAACAAGCAATCGTACACAAACTCTAATCCAATTTCCACAAGTGGAAAAATCACATAGAAACTGATTGCCACTAGGTCAAAATGGTGTAATTCAATGAAATTACCGCATCATTTTTCAGCTCCAGTAATAATCTGCTAACTAAATCCTTAAGATTTGGATTGCGTATATATGTAATAAGCTAGATTTTCATGATTAATCAAGTCGAATAACGTCGGATCTGGAATGATCGATTCGGTCCCACGAAAATTTCCCACCGGCTACCAGGATAAATCGAAAAGCGCTAATGGAGGCTCATCCAAATGGCCAACATTCTTAGGTCCGTTTCTCACTGGAGGAAAAATTTTCTGCAGTGCTTCGCTGCTGAGATTTGAACCTTAGATCCTTTGATTATTCATTGGAGGGTCTAACTATTGCATCGTTGCCACGAGAGCGATAAACTAGATTTTCATGATGTCTTGGGAGGGAGATCTAGAGACCTAAACCCTAAATATTAAGAGCCTACTTGCGAATATGGTGACCAGGATTAGAATGTAATATAACAACTATGAACAATATATATATATAGGTAGAAGGGACTAACTGAGATAAATTAGCCCTTTGTCGGAGGCAACTTGGTAGCAATGAAAGTAAGAAGTTTTGTAGCATGATCTAGAACTGAAGCTAATAAGCAATCACAGCCACTGCATTCGTGATACTAGTATGTCCAAAATAAATCAGCTAGTTTAATTCCCAAATTTTTAGTTTAGTTATTTTTCTAGAGTCTGTAAATACACATTAAATGGACAGCATTCTTATTTCATATGACAGTAAAGAAATCTAGGTTATCACTCAGATGATAAAAAAAAAAGGGTAATTTTTAAAGTTAAGTGAAAAAACAAAATTCTCAAATGAAACTCCCTTTTTACCGCTGTTCCAGTCACTAGTATGTAAAAGTCTGTAGGAGCTTCATTCTGCAAGATCACATCTTCCCTTGGAGGATAATACTCAGCTTTCATCTCAGAGACCTTCAAATATGTAAAAGATGAGATACTGAGGTGAGAGCAATATATCTAGCTCTATCTTGTGATAATCAGGCAAAGTCCAGAGTTAGAAAACTATGATGGTTACCAGTTGAAATAGCAGGTCATTAGAAACGCCATAGAACAAGTACACCCTTTGAACAAGTGAGTAAAAAAGATAGTGCGTAATGCTGGATCTGATGGCTTTTGGAAGAGAATCCAGCGTCTCTTGCTGTTGGATACCTTCTGAGTGAGTCCTGAACTTCAAACTGAGATGTGAGATCATTTGTTCTTGTAAGCGCTCAGGTAGCTGATTTCTTTGTGCAAACCCTGTGGCTGCTTGGATCGTATCCCTCTGCAATGATCATGACACATCCTTAATGTTTTGAAAACGAGATTAAACATTGGTTGCAAACTCAACTTGCTGAATTCTGAATGGAATGAACAAGTTTTGCATTGCGAGACTTACATATCTTCTAGTTCTGCTAGTTCTATGAACTACCAAATTGGTCATATTTCCTATTAAATAGGCTGTTAGTCCAAGGTTAAAGTGCATGTAAAAGATGTCGAAAATCATCTCTCCCATATTTACAGCATGCAAGTCTCCATAACCAACGGTTGTAAGAGTGGTGATTGACCAATACAGAGAGGTCACATAACGAATCAACAAGCTTTGCTGATGGAAATCTGGCATAGAAGAACCAATCCAAGTTCTGCTTGGATTGTGATGCCTTGAAGCAAGAAGGTAAAAGAAGCACCCAGCACAATGCACAGAAAATAGAGTCACCTGTGAGATTGTTATGAAATGACAGTATCATTAGAATTATCCATTGCAAAAGGTATGAGAAAGTATAAACTTTGGTAGAGATCCTTACACAAAGAAGTTTTGCACATCGGACCCAAAAATAATTGAAGTGCCTATCTTTTTCTAGCCTGGTAAATGAAAAGATAGCATGTGTGCAATTAGTTGGGGGCAGTAATATCTTTACTCAGAGAACACAAAATAATAGTTAATATCTAAAACACATAATTCTTGAACCATGAAATCAGCTTTGTCATTAAGAGTCAAAAACATTCATATGGTTTATGAAACATGAAAACAGATTGAAGAACAAGATTTCTTAGTCATACCTAGCAAATAGTTGACTGACTCTTCTGAGACGCCAAAGCCGAAGCATGTTGAAGAATCCATAAGAGCGGAGCTTATGCGGCAGCAATGTTAGTGCGAGTTCAGAAGGGATTGTGGAAGCAACATCGAGAACGAACCAGGTGGTCAAATATTTCCATGCTATTAGCTTAGGATCATCCACCAGCAAATAAGTAGTTCGATCAAGGTAGGCTACAAAGAAGGTTAAAATGATGTCAATGGCAAAGAGCGCATTGACAATGTTGTCCACCAGGGCAAGAGTTCCTTTTGCATGTCCAAGGAATCCAAATTCAAATGGAGAAACCCAAGCAGAATAAATAACGAGAACAATCAAGAAAGTCTTCCATGCCCTGTGGTAGAATTTCTAACATCAGAAACGTTTACAAAAATGACATCTACAATCACTTCTCTCCCAGATGAAATTAGTACTTAATACTTATGAACTAGATGGCTGAGGGTTTCCTCTTTCAAGTGCAATGCTAACAAAGAATGATAAAATGTCATGAAATAAAGAAAAGTAAAAGCAAAGTTACCACACAAAAGATTTAGATAACATAAAACTAGAAACGAGAAGGAAAAATTTTGTATGCAAAGGAACTCTCCCAAGGAGTGAAAAATCAACATTTATATCATAAATCTTAAAGCCTAGGGCACTTAGCTTGCAGTCCTAAATCTTAAATATTTTCCCAAAAAAATAGACTTGAAATTTAAATTAACACATAATACTTTTACAGATTTAGGAGTTAGAGAGGAATTCAATTGTTTCCCAAAACAATAAAATGGGTTAAAGGCTATTCAACCGGAATCCCACACGAAACCTATGATTGATGTTTCGTAAGGAATATTGATCCAGGAGAAGGTTTCGGATCCTTCAAGAGTTTATGACAAAAAAAAAAGGGTATAGAAGAAGGGAAAAACTATCTTTTTGTGAAGTCAAGAAAGCCTACTCCTGTATACTTTCTCCCTTTTTGTTTTCTCATTTTCCCGTGAACAAAAAAAAAAGCGAAGAACAGAGTGAAAACCCAGAAAACTGGAAGGCTTTCCATCCAGAGAAACCCCCACGGCCCACAATCTCCGAGGCGAAAAAAGAAGTAGCCGTAGTAATCGGCAGAGGAGAGAGAACACAGGACCTGTATCGCCGATCATAAGGGGAAACGATGAACCACCGGAGCATGACCCTGCGGGTGCTCCTGGCCCCGAGGGAGGGAAGAATCCCGCTGAAGATACTGTAATGGCTTCCGTCCCTCGAGATCTCCTTCTCCGTCTCGAGGCCGCACATCATGGCCATCGGCATGTTAAACACCTTCGCCGTACGCCTGTCCGCCATACTCGGTCGATATTACCACTACTCCCGCTCTCCGACCTCTCGCTTTCTGGATTTAAAGCATCACAAGGAACTCGATCGGCGACGGCGAAGGCATCGGCGCCTCGCGAGGGCGCGAGCGAAGAAGGCAGCCTGGAAAAGGAAGGAAGACGGCAGGTTATTACTGGCTCTCCTTTGTATTTATAGCCGCGAGATCTGTCACGCTCGGTTCTGTTTTAATCTTTCCTCCCCCTTTTTTTCTCTATATTATATTTCTTTTGAAACCCTGAAAAAGAAATAAATACTCAAATATTTTGGAGATAATAAGAAAATGTTAAACAATCCATCCTCTCTTTTATTTATTATTTTTTAAAAATTAAATATATTTGTTATTGTATTTCTTCTTTTTTTTAAAAAAAAAAAACTGACTGAATCGAACTCAAGTTATATTAAGTCCTAAAATATAGTTCGTGATCTAAGATGGAACTAAAAATTTCATATATTGAGAGGACTAAAAATGTATATTTACTTTAAGGGGATGATTATAACATTGCATTTTTATTATTTTATACTTTTTGTATTAAAAAATTAAGGGGAACAATTGTTGTCATCGTCTCTCTTTTGGCTCCGTCTCTGATCATAACGAATTAAGCTAGTAAAATTTGTTGATCATGTATTAAGTTAGATAATAAATGAGATAGTTAAGTTTGGTTATAAAGTTTTTAATATAGTATTTTTTATTAATTATTTAACTGTTATGTTTAGGTTGTGTTAATGTGTTAATGGCCGTTATAAGTATCCTTTTCCTAATTTATGGAATAATGAATACTTGCATTGAAACCATTTATTTTGTTTTATAAAAATATAGTTTTAATGTACACAATTTAGGTTAGAATTTTTAAGTTGACAAAAGTAATTAATTTTAAATAAATTGTTGATTAGTAAACTAATCACTTGATCTTTTCAAGTACCCAATAACAATCCACTTTTTTAAATTAGTAACTCATTTATTGATTTTCCAAAATACCTATCCTTCTACCCCTTAGCCTCCGGTAAGGGGTAAATGAAACAGACATATTTGTGAGTAAACTTAATATTCAATTTGATGAAAGTTTAATATATATAAGATTAATTAAATAAATAAACTTAAATAATATATTAAATTAAATGAACAAGATTAAATATATATATGTTAAATTTGTTAATGTTCACAAATAGATATTATGAGTTGTTTCTAAATCATATTCATAAATAATATTTATGAATAAAATTTATAAATTATTTTCATCAATATATAAAACTCTTATCAACAATATATATAAATTATACTTCAAATTTATCCTATCTATCTCCAAAATCAATTATATGAAATCTATATATTTGGATTACTAAAACAAAATAATTATTGGGTTGAACATAAAGAATCATGATAGCTCATTAGTGTCTAATACGGTGATTATTCTAATAAATTTTAGAATTAATTTTCAGCGAGTATAAAATATTTCGCTGGGTGTCTAATCTCTTTCATACAAAAGGTCGTTATGCTAGGACAAATATTTTTTAATAATTTATTCTTTTCTAGAAAGCATGAAATCATTCTGAAGGGATCGTTAAGGTGACGGCTTCATCTATGATGCTCTCGTTCATTAGCTAATTTTGAGAAACAAAATAAAGTTCAAATATATCAATTCATTATATTATAATAAATTTATCATTCATTAGCTGACTAAATATCACGAGAAAACGCACAAATCCACCGTGTTGGAACTGCACTAGGTTGCATTTGCCATTTGGTGAAGGAGATGAATTAAGTCGTTAGAGGACAATCCAAAGGGAATGGATGTTGGTGATGGTGGTGTGATCATTAGTATTGGCCTTTTGTCCCCCAGTGTTTCAACCATTGTTGATGGATTCCAAGCTTTTCCCATTCTGATTTTCTTTGACTTGGTGTACTATATCTTAATGCTTTCCAGGCCACCAATTGTCATGGCGTGAACCTGTGTATGGTGAGTGTTTCGCTTTTTGCCATCGTAAACCTGTGTATGGTGATCGACTCTTGTGCTAAGGGGAAGTGCAAATAACGCGTCACTTCATTATCAACGTTTCAAAATCATCTTCACACACAAAAGAAAATTAATCCGTAATATATCAAATCGACCCATAGATACTGATTAACTTCTCGTCAAAGTGTGCTCCACAATTAATTTCTATCTCTCTTTTTTTTATCATCAAACTATATCAAAAAATAAGATGTACTCTTTTGGTAGTTTGTATCTTTAGATGCCTACTAACGTGAAAATCATTTTCCTCTTTTTTATGGCAAATTGATTTTGTGTAAAATTAGACTTTAAAAAAATAAATGAGATAAAAAAACATGTTGCGAGCTAGTTGGATATCAACTTATGAACCATTCCATAGAAAGTAGATCAAAGTAGGCATTGAATTATATTAACGCACT
>JBBUKS010487299.1:0-15765 GCA_038050645.1 Hedychium gardnerianum
AAAACAAATTTTCTTTATGTGAGGAGCTCTAGTTGATTGATATACTGGACCGGTCGATTGGAAATCAGATTCTGAGTTTAGTTCATTGTCCTCGTTAGAACTAATCTAATTGGGCAGAGATGTCTAACCTATGTTATTCTAGTTAAAATCTTAAGCCCATTTAGTTAATTTTGACCCATTAGTCAATCTGACATAGTTGATCAAATCTGGCCCATTAGAACAAATCTGACCCATTTGATTAAATTCGGTCCAATTTAATCAAATCCAAAAAAAAGGCCAAATAAAATCAGCCCAGACCATTTTAATCAGACCAGTCTCAATTTAATTCAATTAAGTCTGATTGAATCATTTTGGTCTGATTAAACGAACCACTTTGAATCAGCCTGGTTCTTGTTAACTCAAACTAATTCTGGTTTGAACCATATTGGTCTGGTTAAATGAACTAATGGTTTGAACCTGACTTGAGTCTGATTGAACTAATCTGGTCTCAGAAAAATTGGTTTGATTCGATTTGGGTCAAAAAACTAATTTGGTTCAATGAACCAGATTTGATTCAAATCAAATCATCCAATCTGGTTTAGGAAACCAGACTAGATTTGAATTGAAATCAAATCATTCGGTCCAAAAAAATGTAACCAATGTTTTTTTCTTTTAGAACTTTTTTTAAATAAAAAAAATATCGCAAACAGTGGTTTCTGCAATTTCTACGCGCTCTCTATTTGTGATTTCTTTGTCGCCGGCCCTTCTTGGCTCATTCGCCAGCGCTCCACTGCCACAACACAGTCGCCGGCGAGAGCACAAGAACATGCCAGGTCTTTTTTCAAGTGCGACGAGAAATGCATACAGGGACGAGAAATCCTATGCAACTTTAATATAATTCCTATTGCTCTGATACCAATGTAGGAATTATAAAATATTTTTGTATAAAACAAAATCATACCTTGACATTGCCGAGTAATCCAGAGAGGAGAGAAAAAAACTTGCCGTTGGCTAGAAGATCATCATGAGAACGAGGAACCTTTTCGAATGTATACACAAATCAAATCCCTCGACGAAATGAACGTTCCTCTTTTCTCTTGAAAAGAATCAATCTCACAGATTCTGTAACGTGAAAACTTATTTCACATATCTCTCTCCATCTATCACCCTTGGACGCACCTTATATATAATGGGAACCAAGGGTAAAATGGACATTTATCCCAATGAGAAGTGGACAACATAGACATATCCACGTCTCCCATTACTTACACCCACGTTTCTCATTATTTACAATGACGATCAATCATCCAATGATAACATGTTGGCCTCTAGCATCAGGACTTAAAAAGATGGTTAAAACATGCATTGTAATTTAGCTAAGGGTGCTTTTCATGATTCCATTGCAAGTTTGCTCGATGTAGGCTTTATTGAAAATCATATTGAGCATTTGGGATTTCTCCATGCAAAAACCCTTTAGTTCTTAATTTGGTGCTCTAATTTCATCAAGACTCCTATATGCTCCAATCGATTGGAAGTTTAGAACTCACGGTTAGTATGACATATAATAAATTCGCCTATTTTTTTTTTCTTTTTTGAGCATTTTAAATAGAATTTTTATAGACTTCATCAAGAGACACTATTTTTTTTTTAAGTTGCAACAACCTCATTTGAGAGTTCCAATCCAATACTAATCCATGGTTTTTTTTCCCTATATAACTCTCGTTGAACCTTTTTTTAAGAAATAATTTCACTAATTTAATTCGTTTTTCCTTAAACCCTTCTTCTTGGAGCATCCACTTTATCGAGCTCTCTATTCTTGTCTATATATAGAAGGCGCCTCATCTATACCGTGGATAATGCTTGGCCATCCGCTAGGAATCATTTTCCACTCCCTTTCTATTCCATTCTGAAAACATTAGACTTTAATCATTAGAAATTATAAAGACAGAAGTGTGAAAGTATATCTAAATTCATAATTTTTTTTACCTTATGGAGTTGTGCGATTTGGTCTTTCAAATCAACACGATCTTCCTAAGAGTTTTCTTTATAATTCTCTCAGGTACTCTCTCCAATAATGGAATACGGAAGAAAATATGTGACGACTTAAAATTGGCTCATCCAACAAACCAATAAACCCAAGAACCATGTGATCCGGGACCATAAAGCCTATTAGGATTATCATTTTGGTATTTTCTGTTTTAGATCATCATTAAAATAAAAATTACCCCGTGCATCTCTACACATAAAGGGTCAATCCTATTAAATACATTAAAATTCAAATATTCAAAACCCTCAATTAATCATTTTTAATTGGATTTAACTGAAAATGATAATTTATAATACATAATTATTTTACATATAAATTCAACGTTGGATTAATGATCCAACATTCCTAAATAAATTCTTCATTCTGCTATTCCTATCTCATCCTTCCTAACTCGTCCATCGAATAAATTCTTAGAAGGTGCTCCCATCTCATCAACCGTGCCTTCTCAATAGTATCAATGAGAGTATTATAAATCTGTTTAGGTTTATGAAATTGGTTAAATGAGAATAAGAGTATTATGGAGAAAAATATGAGTTAAAACTGATTCAATGAGAGTATTATGAAGGAAAATTTAGGTTAAGAGTGAATTAAAGTGTCCTTTGAATAATAATAACAATAATTTCGTTTGATGATTTTGATAAGTTTCATAAAGAGAATGAGTATAAGTAGTTATCATCATTCTCCTCCTAATAAACTTACGGTTAATTGCAAAATCTTAAAATCGACATCAACTAGACATGAATGTATTTATCACATTCACTATATCATCTCATCGAACTATTAAATAATAATAATTTGACATGCATATCAAATATTCACAAACCTCTCCGTCCAATCCGAGCTTGCAATAAAAATAATTATGAAAATGTTTGATGCACATAATAAAGATTAATTCACTAATTAAAAGAGAGGTGAAGTGTCACACGATATGAATAAATTGATGACTAGTCATAATTTGGTTTAAATCGGATCCAACAATTCACTAAAGAACACAATTTACCAATAAATTGGTGCTTATAATACTCAAAAGGTATGTTCTACTTTAAAATTTATCAGAGTATGATCCCCCCCCTAAAATACCTTTTATCTAACCCACTTCAACAAAAGTGATATTAGTCGACTAGCCAATCGAGTAGAAGTGCCTTCAATCAGTTGGTTGCGATTCCTTTAAACACCTTTGACTAAATGTAAATATCAATCATATAAGGCTTGAAATAAAGAAAAATAAATATAGGAAGACTGAGAAGAACTATAAAAGTGCAATAATATCCATTTAGTATGAATTTGAGATTATGATAGCTTTATAGAGCTCAAAATTTAAAAATAATAAATGAGATAAATTCTAGAGAAATTCAAGAGTTTAATAGTGTCTATGAGGCACAAATATAATGTCATTATGATTGTTAAAAACTTTTAATCAAAAATATTTTTAATGACCAAACATCTAGTGCACTAAAGTCGCTTGTAATCAATTGCCCAATTGATTTGA
This sequence comes from Hedychium gardnerianum, assembly GCA_038050645.1. NCBI lineage: Eukaryota > Viridiplantae > Streptophyta > Magnoliopsida > Zingiberales > Zingiberaceae > Hedychium > Hedychium gardnerianum. The sequence continues at coordinate 3,516 of JBBUKS010487299.1, forward strand.
TAATCATTAAATACTTTTGGTCAAATGTGTTCATCGTTGAATATGACAAAACTAAAAAAAAAATGGATAAACTTAAAGAAACCCTTGCAATAGTGTTCATTTGATACAAATTCGAGACCTCTAGGAAGACCTTGTAGTACACAAAATTAACACAAATAAATAAGGACAAACTTAGGGCAAGCATAAGAGTTTAACAATATTCATTTGACATGAATAAAAAGGTTTATGGGCTCGTTAGGCCAAAAGTATTTGACGGATCTGCAAAGCTCAAAATTTAGTGAAAAAACATAATATGAATAAACTCAGATGAATTTCAGGAGTGCAATAATATAATTTAATGTAAATTTAAGCTATCTAGGCTTATCAAATACATTTTTACCAAAAGAATTTGAAGAATCTATAGACTCAAAATTTGGGGGAAAAGTAAATAGACACAGATGAACTTTAGTAGTGCAACGACGATAATTTAACACTAATTTGAAGTCTTTAGGGTCATTAAAGCTTTTTGCAAAAGAAAATAAAAAATGGTGCAATCGATCTCTAGTCAAAGTTGATTAAGTTAACCAAATTTGAATTGACTCGAGTTGAACTTCGATGTTTGATGAATATATTAGTTGGTTGAGTGAAACGTCAAGTAGGTCAAAGTTAATCAGACACTTAACAATCAATCAATATGCTTGTTGACTAGAGCTAAGAGTTAAGTATGTTAAGATTGATCGGATACGTGACGGTGGATAAATCTAAGTGGGTCACAGTTGACCGGACACTTGATAATCAAAAGTCTAGCAGGTAGTTGACATGAGGCGAGAAGTCCAATTGACTGGACACTTGGCAGTTGAAAGTCTACTAGAGAGTTGGCATGAGGCGAGAAGTCTAAGTGAGTCACGGTTGACTAGACACTTGGTGGTCGGAAGTCTAACAAAGAGTTGACATGAGGAGAGAAGTCCATGTGGGTCACGATTGACCGGGCATTTGGTGATCAGAAGTCCAATAGGGCATTGGCAAGGCGAGAAGTCAAAGTGGCTCATGGTTGACTAGACACTTGGCGGTTGAAAGTCCAACAAGGAGTTGACAAGTTGAGGAAGTCCTGACAGGTCAAAGTTGACTAGATGCTAGGCAACGGTGAAGTCCTGATAGGTCAAATTTAATCGGATGTCGGGCTAAAGAAGCCCTGGTAGATTGAGATTAACCGGATATCAAACTGTGGGATCGAGACGAACGAGAGGGGGGGGGGTGAATCTCGATTTTAATACTTTTCTTTTCGACTTTTAAAAACTTTCATGAAAATACGTATGCAATAGAAAAAACAAGACAAAAAAAAAACATAGCGAAAAATAAGAACATCTTTGTTTTTTACTTGGTTCGTAGCATAAACGACTACTACTCCAAGATCCACGATTCCTTGGACCGTTTACGTTGGGCAATCCACTAAACTTCTCCTTCTGAGAACTCTCAGCAAGTAGAATGCGATTTACAAGAATTAGAAGATTGTAACACTTTTACAATTCTTCTAACAAAATTAAATGTTAAAATAAATAATTAACGACAACAAAAGGATGAAGAGTATTGCGTTGGTTGTCGAAGGGTTCGACTCAAGGCGTAGCTTGCACGGACACTTGAGATGAGCGTAGAGAGTCGAGAGAGTTGTCGTTCAATTGATGTTCTGCATTGCTTCGGCGAGTTGCTTATATAAGGCATTGGGGGCGCCTCGGTTCATCGAGCCGCCTCCATGCATGCTGATCCAATTCGACAACGTCAGCTTTTATCCTCTTCCAGGTGCTTCCAGTGTCCCCAGGCATCTCCGATGTGCTACGTGGCTGCACCACAGCGAAACTCACCCTTTGTGTTTATCAGATTCGGGGCGTCTCCAGACACCCAAGGCGCCTCCAGACACCCAGGGCGCCTCCAGACGCCTAGGGTGCTTCCACCACTGATGTCTATCCTCGCAGCTTATCCAGCACGAGGCACCTCTGTTCATCCAAAGTGCCTCTAGTGCTTCCTATTTGGGGGCACTCGCGTTTACCCGAGGCGCCTTTGCTCTTTTGTTCAGCTGAGGCACTTGAAGTATTGTTTATTCCAGTTTGACTTTTTACTTCAAACTCCAACAAGACATGTTAGTCCAAGTAGCAAAAATACCTGCGAAATAGAGTTAGCCCAAATGCATGAATAATTATATTTTTATGACTTTATCCTGTCTAACCAAGACCAGGATCTAGTCTTGATCTCGACTTAGATTTTTATGTTGAATCTAAGTTGGATCAACACCTACAGTCCCACTGGGACTCGTCCTCACTGGAACCCTCTCTTTAGTTTCTTACCTCCACTTATCATTTGCAGACTTGTCTCCTTGAAGTATGATTCCTTGACCCACCAGGACTTCCTACTAGATGCCCATCTAAACTTCAGTCAGTTGTCTGGTCCTACTGATTCAACTAGACTTCCTGCCATATATCTGATCATCTCTGACCTATCTAGGCTTCCTGCCAGTTATATGGTCCTCCTGACCTAACTGGACTTCAACCTGGTGTCTGGTCTTCTAGACCCATCAAGTCTTTTAGTCTGCACACTTGGTCCATGTATTAGAAAACACATTATCTAACTTTAATTTTTTGTCATATATCAAAACTTGAATTTGATTATTAATACTGACTGCACCAATAATATTTTTTTTTTGATGTAATGATAACCTGGGTTAAAGTTAGGAAAATAAAAATTATTTGGCTAAATGAATAACATGATTATTTAATGAATAAAATAAAATATTATTTTATTTGTATGATTTTATTTTCTTTAATTATAACCCTTATCCTCCCCTTTTACATACATCAAAAACTCAACATGCAAAGCATAAATAAATAGACAGCAAATAAAGTAACAAGCATGATCACTATTTAGTTAAAATCATAAGTCAAACATAGAAGTTAAAAAATAGGAAGTCAAGATGCAACCATATACAAGTCAAAAAGAACAAGATAAAATATATATCAAGTCTTAGACTAGTCAGTTGGTGGTGGTGGAAGAGGGTGAGTCAAGCTCAATGATTGGATGAGGTCTTCTATCCTCTGAAAGTCAATAGCGACCTCCTCACAGAGACTGGATATTGATTGCTCTACTCAAGATGTTGACTCCTCCAGCCTAGAGACTCACTCCACTAAGGTCAGGGCAATGGGAGACGGGGTAAAGGCAGGTAAATTGGTGAAGGTGAAATCTGACATCTCATCCTCCTCAACTGTTGCAACTGGTGGAGCACCCCCCCTTCCATGAGAGACCATCAACCTTTACATGAGCTAAGGATAACTGCCTATGCCCAATGATGTCATTCTCACTCAGGGGAGTGAGCGTCTCTAATGTGGTGTCTATTGTTAGAACTGGTATGAGCTAGAGAGGAGGGGGGAGGGGGTGAATAGCTCATTTCGCTTCTTTAAATTTGAACAGCAACAGAAACTTAAAGCGAAGACTCCAAAACGCTCACGCCTTCGATTTTACTTGGTATCTACCTCCTTAAGCTGACTAATCCAAAGGTCCACTCTTCACACTCACAACTCCACTATGAATGTCTCATTTTTCAAAACTTTCTGAAGGCGGAGAAATCTCATACAAACTCGAACACAAGAATACAATAAGACATACAAGACACACAAGCAAATACAATCGAAAATGATTTTACAATGAATAATCCTACTTGCTTGATCTCTTGTTGTTTGGAAATGTCTCTTGATCGGTTGGAAATGTAGCAGCACTTCGCTTCTAACTTCTCAAGAATCAGCTCCTTCAAAAGTTCCACGAACTCTCTTTTCTTGGGTTGCCTTCGGGCTAATTTACGTTTCTCAATCGATTGGTCTTACCCCCAATCGATTGCCACAATAGATCGACCGTTCAAAACCTATAGAACGACTCTTTTTCGCTTGTCCAATCTGCAGGATTGGGTGGACTAGTTAGAGGGGGTGTATAACCTGCAAATAAAAAAAGTACAACTCCTCTTGCTTTCTAACTTAAAAAGGATACACACACATTAATTAATTAATAAATAATACATAAATAAAAAGAGACTCCGGATTTACTTGGTTATAACCTGGGTAGTTGTTAATCCATGGCAAGTTGAAGCGCACTAAAAAAATTCCTTCTATGAACAAACGTCAGAGTCAGAGAAACCCCTTACATAAGTTGAAAGCATGAACTTGAAAAACGAGAATCAAAATGCATACAGAGTGTGTTCTTCTTAAACAGTGAGTAAGAACTCTATTTATAGAGTTCTGATTGAAATGACTATTATTCTAACGTGGTACCATCCGAGGCGTCTCGGTTGATTAGGGACGCCTCCAACAGGGCAAAGTTTATCCTCGTCGCAACGGTCTTCCTTTTGATTTAGCGGATTGAGGGCGCCTCGGACAATCCGAGGTGCCTCGAGTCGATTGACGTGACCTTCGTTGCTTATCCGCTCTGCAACGACTTTTTGAGTGTCCAATGGCTGGCGTCCGAGGCGTTTCCAATGCATCCGAGGTGCCTCAAGTCATCAGGGAATGATCGTCAATTTCAGCATCGACCATTCTTCGTTCCGCTCGCTTGGGTGATGCTCCGGTTGTCTGGAGTTGAGTTCACCCGAATCCAACTCCGACTTTTTCCTCAAGCAGACTTCCTCTCGGCTTCTCGTCTCTCAGATGCACCGTATGCATCCTTCTCGCTCCACTAGTACACTCTTCCCCAGCTCCTTGTCCCTTGGATGCACCGAGCCTGTCAACTCCTCGTGCCATCGTTTTCACTGGCTGCATCTTTCGCTCGACTTCTTGTGTTCCTAAATCCCTGTACACTTAGACACAAGACATCAAATACAAATGGTCTAACTTAACTCGATTGATCAACATCAAAAACTAATCCGGGGTACTTACAATCTCCTCATTTTTGATGTGCATCAACCCGAGTTTAAGTTAGGAAAAAAATTACATATGAAAAATAAAATTTACAATCATAACATAAATTTTCCAATTAAATCCTCCCCTTTAACTTAATATTTATTAATTCTCCCTCTTTGATCACATCAAAAGTATGGGAAAAGAACGTAAATATCAGAGATTTTTTTTTATAGAGGATATATATTTGAAAAATACTGAAAATTTGTGTCATTATTAAGCATAATCAATTTGATCATAGAAAAAAAACTTTACAAGAAAAAATATTTTTCTTCTGGGGAGAAAGTATTTTTTTTTACAGAAATAAGTAATTTTTAAAAATAATTACTTAAAAATAGATTTTGACATCAAAAAACCTTACACATTTTTTTGAACATTCAAAATATAACGATTATCTACTTAAAAATTAAAATTTCTAAAAATCAATCTCTAAAAAATTTTAATTTTAAAAATTCAATTTTCATTAAAAATTTTGTAATGGTCGAAAAGTTTTGAATTTTTTTCTGCTAATAGATAACATATTTGTTTATCACAAAAAAAATTTAAAAATGAAAGAAAATCGAACAAAAAATTTAGGAAAAATAAATTTGCCAATATTGTTAGTAATTCTACCTAATTAACTTCTAGCATGCAAAAAAAATAATAATAATAGGCTAGAACATATTTTGAAATTCAAAATAAATTTCTTTATCAAGTATTTTCTAGGAATATCAAAATTTGACACTTTTCTTATTTGCCCCTATAGTTTCGTAAATACTAATTTAGTCCTTCATAATATCTAAAGTTTGGAATTTGTAAAAATTTTGAATTTGAGCATGTAACATCCTTTTCTAACATTTCTATTTGATCATTTTATTTTTCATTTTCAATCTTAAGTTTATCAAATTCTGCTAGAGGACATGCATTGCTAACTGAATTTTTAAATCAATGATATTTTTTTTAAACATACATACTTGGTTCTTAACTCGCATAATGACCTAGACATCATTTTAATGCCATCATATAACTGATTAGGAGGTAAAAAACGTACCTCACTTACCGTTTCTTAATCGTAGTTTGATTCTCCCCCTTCATTGTTGCTTTCCTTTGAAGTGGCTCCTCTTCATTGATGCTCTCTTCTTAGTGGTTAGCAGTTAGTGCTAGTCCAACGTACTCCTCGATTTCAAATTCTTCTGAAGATGAGTCACTCCATGTGGCCTTCAGGTTTTTATTGGGTCTAGTTTTCTTTGAAGGTTTATTGTTCTCCTTCCTTTTGTTCCTCAATTTAGGACAATTATCCTTGATGTGACCCTCCTCATCACAGTTGTAGCATTTAACTTTTCTTGTCCCCTTTCTCAGTTTTGCAACCTATTTCTCATTAAATTTATTAGTTATAAAAAACTTATTGAACTTTCTTACTATGTATGCTTCTTCAATTTCGTCGAGGGATGACTCTGAATCTAGTTTGTTCTTCTTGACTTTTAGTGCTAGGTTCTGATTCAGCTCTTTTTTTTCTTAGTCATGCACATCGAGACTCGTGTAATTTCAAAATAGAAAATAATTCTTCTAATGTACTTACCTCTTGATCTTTCGAAATATAGTAGGAATTGACTATCGAACTCCATTCTTGAGTTATTGGAAAAGAATTTAAAGCATATCTAAGTGAGTCTTGATTTGTTACTAATTTACCAAGGTTGTTGAGTCCTGTGATTAACTTCTTTAGCTTGGCGTGTAGTTGAACAACCATTTCTCTCTTTTTCATCCGAAGGTTGCTTAGTTGATTTCTTAGCAAATCTCGTCTTACTAGTTTGACCTTTGAGGTTCCTTCATATAGCTCTACAAACTTCTCCCAGAGTTCTTTGGCGGAGTTGTAGGCGTCGATCTGGTTGACTTCTTGAAGTGGCAGTACGCTCAGAACATGGAACTCGACCTTACCGTTTGCCATGAACTCGGTCTACTGCTTCTTGTTCTACTAATGCTCTTCTTTTTCTTCTCCGTTTTTGTCCTTGGGTGCTTCAAAATCATATTTAATCGTTAATAAAATATCAAAATCAATTTTGAAAAATACCGCCATACGATGCTTCCAAAGCGTGAACTCCCCCTCGAACTTTGGTTGGTAGATTCTTGATCCAATCATCTTCCTTGTTGCTTTAGTCGACGGTTAGTTATTCTAAGGCAGTTGAGGTCTAATACCCCTTGTAGGATCGGGTGGACTAGCTAGACGGGGGTGAATAGCTTGCAAATCAAAAGAGTACAACTTCTTTTGCTTTCTAACTTAGCAAGGATACATACACATTAATTAATAAATAAATAATACATAAATAAAAAGGGACTTTGGATTTACTTGGTTATAAGAGTGATTGTTAATCTAAGACAAGTTGAAGCACACTAAACAAACTCCTACGAACAAACGTCGGAGGCGGAGAAGCCCCTTACACGAGTTGAAAGAACAAACTTGAAAAATGAGAATCGAAATGAATACAAAGTGTGTTATTCTTAAACAGTAGAGTTCTTTATAGAGTTTTGGTCAAAATAACCATTATGCTGACGTGACACCATTCAAGGTACCTCGGTTGATTGGGGGCGCCTCCAATAGGATAAAGTTTATCCTCGTCACAATGATCTTCTTGATAATCTGGCGGATTGGGGGTGCCTTAGACCATCCGAGGCGCCTTGAGTTGGCTGACGTGGTCTCCGCTGTTTATCCGCTCCGCAACGACTTTCTAGGTGTTCGAGGTACTTTGGTTCATCCGAGGTGCCTCTAATAACCGGTGTCCGAGGCACCTCTAATGCATCCGAGGCGCCTCTAGTCATCAGGGAATGGTCAATTTCAGCATTGACCATTTTTTGTTCCGCTTGCTTGGGTGATGCTCTGGTTGTTCGGAATTGAGCTCACCCGAACCCAACTCCGATCTTCTCCTCGAGCAGACTTCCTCTAGGCTTATCGTCTCTCGGATGCACTGCGTACGTCCTTCTCGCTCCACTAGTGTATTCTTCCGCAACTCCTCGTCCCTCGGATGCACCGAGCCCGTCGGCTCCCTTTCCGTGTCATCCTTCTCACTCGCTGTGTCTTCCGCTCGACTTCTTGTGTTCCTAAGTCCCTGTACACTTAAACACAAGACATCAAATACACAGGGTCTAACTTAACTTAGTTGATCAACGTTAAAACTAACCTGGGATACTTACACAATCAATTGGTGAGTCATACAAATTGATTGGTTAACCTCTAATCGATTGTCCCAATCGATTCAGAAGCCTTTTGTTCACTCGAGAACTTTGGTCAATCAATTGACTTAGGATGAATCGATTGGCCCAATCGATTCACAAGCCTTCTATTCACTAGATAACTTTGGTCAATCGATTGACCCAATCGATTGGCTTAGGATGAATCGATTGCCCCAATCGATTCACAAGCCTTTTGTTCAATCGAGAACTTTGGCCAATCGATTCCTGAGCATTTTATTCACGAGAAAACCTTTGTCAATCGATTGGTAGGCGACGACAATCACACCAATTGATTGCCTAACCCTAAAACCTGGATTCTGAGTTTAGGGTTTACCAATCGATTGGTAATCCTAAATTCAGCCTTTTCATGCCTGAGTTTGGGTCTTGCTTGATATCTGGTTGACCTCAACCTAACAAGACTTTCTCTGCCTAACATCTAGTCATCCGTAACCTATTGAGACTTCTTGTTGCCAAACATCTGGTCAACCTTGACTTATTGAGACTTCCTAATTGCCTAACATCTGCTTAACCTGGATCTGCTAGTACTTCCTCACTCATGCCAAGTGTCTAGTTCACCGTGATCTACTTGGACTTCGCCTAGTTCCCAACTAGGTCTTCTACCGTCTAGCCCCGTTAAGATTTCAATTGTCTAGTTCTCAACTAGGTCTTCCACTGCCTAACTCCACTAAGACTTCAATTTCCTAGTTTCCAACTAGGTCTACTACCGCCTAGCTCCGCTAGGACTTCAATTGCCTAGTTTCCAACTAGGTCTACCACCGCCTAGCTCCGCTAGGACTTCAATTTCTTAGTTCCCAACTAGGTCTTCCATCGCCTAGCTCCGCTAGGACTTTCATTATCTAGTTCTCAATTAAGTCTTCCACTACCTAGTCCCACAAGGTCTTTACTCTTACCAACTTCCCATTGAACTTCAAACATCGTCAAGTATCCGGTCAACCTTTGACCCACTTAGACTTTTTCATTGCCTAACCCCGTTAGGACTTCCCCTTGCCTAACTCCAGTTAGGACTTTCTCTTGTCTAATCTCAGTTAGGACTTTCTGTTGCCTAACTTCTAGTTAGGACTTTCTGTTGCCTAACTTCTAGTTAGGACTTTCACTTGCCTAACCTCCAGTTAGGACTTTCTATTGCCTAACTTCTAGTTAGGACTTTCACTTGCTTAACCTCCAGTTAAGACTTTCCGTTACCTAACTTCTAGTTAGGACTTTCACTTGCCTAACCTCCAGTTAAAACTTTCACCTCCAGTTAGAACTTTCCCAAGTCAAGTATCTGATCATCTCTTGACCTACTTGATTTCTTTCTAACATATTGTCAAACATCAAAACTTAATCTTGAGCCAACCCGAGCTTAGTCAACTTGGTCGACCTTGACCCGAGGACGATTGTAACAACATTCTCCCCCTTTTAGATGTTTGACAATATGTTTAATTTAGGCTAACTTAAAAGCCCAACTTCCTTCTTCTCATGCTAAAGCATGAATGAGGGTTTAGGATTTCCTAATTTAAACCTTATAATTCTCCCTCTTTGACACACATCAAAAATCATCTCCCAAGATTCATCCCTCTTCTTCTTCAAACATTACAATGAAGGTTCCCTACCTTCCATTGTCTTCAAATGCTCATCCTTAAGCAAACACCCATGAACATTCGTCTAATCTCCTTTCTTACTCAAATCATGCCTTTAAGAAGAACCTCCTCCTCAAAACATGCTTCAGTTTCTATCATTGCACTAACAATGATTTAAAGTTCTTAAACCTTTAGGAAATCCCAAATTCTAATTTTTGATGTTAAAGATTCACCTTTGAATCTAAAACTCTCTCTCAAATCCACATTAGTCCCTTTTAACGATTCCTTTCTAATTTTCATTAAGAAAATTATCCTTAAATACTTGTCCAAGCATTTCAGAAGATTAGGAATAGTTAAAATACTTAATTGTGGCTTAACCAACTGAAACAAATCCATTTCAATCGAAATTAGTAGCTACCAATTAATTGGTATCAGTTACCAATCGATTGCTTCATGTACCAATTGATTGGTAACCCTTACCAATCGATTGGTGTATCCCAATCGATACACCTAATCGATTATGTGAGTTTCTATGCTCATGAAAATTCATCACCAATCAATTGTGGTGTGCAATAATCGATTAACCCAATCAATTGTTGTTTCTTATTTTCAACTTCAATTTCAGACCAAAATTCAGAAAATCATAAATAATTTTATGATTTTTGAAAAATTATGAAATTTTACATAGACATTACTTATGTCAAATACTATCAGGGAAAAATAATTTTCTATGAAAATATGTCTCATTTTCAAAGAATGATACAAAATTAAAAATCATTGAAAACTTTAATGTTTCATTCTAACTTTGTATGTAACTAATCAATGGTGATTCCTATCAATAAATAAACTTCACCAAGGTTTTATAAAACATTTTTGAAATCATTTTCAAAATTAATTTCTAACCATGATCTTTGGACTAAATGCACATGACTTGTATATTTTCTTTCCCCATGATTGGACTTTCACATAATGTATTTATTTTAATGAAACTAAAACTCAAATAGATGCACTAAATCAACATCTTGAGTTCTGTTCATCCTCCTAACATCTCACTTGTATCTAATATGTCTCAATACACTTATAAGTCAACTCTAAAGTTCTTGTGAGATGTATAAATTGGTTTTTCCTAAACTAAGGGATCATGCATCTCTAACTAGGTGTTTTGATTTTGATCATCCTACCTAGGATGTTAACTAATGTCATATTGTCCTTAATTACAAGGAATTAAAAATTTATGCATGTAAATGAGTATGACATATATTAAATGCATACTTTCAAAAGAAATCTATATATCTCAACTTAAATGATGTATGTATGACATATATCATTTTTTATAGCAAAATATTTGTATGATATGATGACATGATATGTGATAGGGCATACAAAGCATAACAATTATAACATAAAAAAAATACCTAAATTTTCTATTTAAGCCTCAATTTGTCATTATGCCCTAACTCCCTAGAATGTGCCAAAATCTCAACTTGGCACATTCTTGACTTCTATTCTATCCTAATTGTGCAAATTTGATTAATCTCAATATCTCAAATTTTATTAACACACTTTACTCTTCAAGAGTAAAAATCAACTTCTTATTTTCAAGATGTCACAATACCTTGAAAATGCTCTAAAATGTCAACTTCACCATGATTGGGTTAACTACCCTTCCAATTAGGGTTGACATACCCTATACCTATCTAAGGTGTAGAGAATACACTCTTAGAAAATCCAAAACCTATTGATACTCCTTGGGTGTAATAGGTACTCACTGGGGATAACTTCCCTAGATACCTTCTTAATGACTTTCCTAGATTTCTTAGAGGCCTTAGTCATGCTAGTCTCCTCAAGGTCAACTCTAGGAATAACTTCTCTTGTAATCATGACTTGACTCCTAGACCTAGGTTTAGTTCCATAATTATATGAAACTTTATGATATAAGGACACATTGTCCTTGGACTTGGATTTGTATACCAAATCCCTCTTGTCTATAGATGATTTTTGCCTATTTAATCTTAGATTATTTTTCTTGGACCCTTTAAAATTTTTTGTCATTTTCTTAAAGGTTTTTTCTAATTTATCAAGTCTTAACCTCAAAATTTAATTTTCAACCTCTAAGACATTTATCCTTGATATTCATGATTGCCTTGGGTATTCCTTTGTCTAGGCATGTATCTAAAATGCTTAGAGTTCTTACCTAAATCATTATTTTTTTATTTTCCTATCCTTAGGTGTCATGCCCCAGGAGGGTATTTATCCGACGAAAATCAGACAACACCTCCCCTGTACACGGACAATATCCTGCTACATAGTACATCAAATACTCCACACGGGTTTATACCAACATACAAAACATAAAAAACCACAAACACACAGATAAAGTGTCAATACGTATCAAAATGACAACCAAACACAAACACCGTCTGATATGCGTGTCGGCATGACTTACCTCACAAATAACAAGTCCAAGACTCCAAATACAAAACATACTCAACGTAATGCACTTAATACAAAACCATAACAATAACCAAATAGAAATCAATACCAATGTGCGATGCGAAC
>JBBUKS010487318.1:0-15762 GCA_038050645.1 Hedychium gardnerianum
AGAATACAATTCTCAAACTCGTTTAAAATCGTTCGGATAATCTCATAGTGCGTGTGAACTTATAGGTTCTCGGTTATGTTGGTCGTCCATAATTAACGATTAATTATGGAACGATCATGAGTGACACCTAATAGTACATCATGATCCCTAATTGATCAAAAATCACAGGTTGATTTCAAAACCACTTCTGAATCTTTCAGTAGCTACAATGAGTCGTGTCTTGTTCCTTTCACTCATTTTATACCCACTTGATTTAGGACATGGTCTACGTGTCAGTCTCCACTAGGCTGACTATGTCACACCTAGCCTAAGCTATACTTCCTTGTCCAGCGGATTTAAATTACTCAGACATGTGTCCAAGAGTCTTGTACTCTTGACATGTGATGCTTTGGCCAAATACTTCGAGTAATAATCCTGACAAGCGGTCGTAGGGTATACATCTCCTTGTACGGAGTGGTGAATCCTTTATTGTCTATCCAATCACCTTCGGACACTTCGACTTATACCCAATCATCCCGGATCCATGCCACCTCGGAGATGCTTGCTTAAGATGCCAAAGTATAAGTCTCTATGACCAAGATGACTTGAATACCTTAAGTCGAAGGAAACTTACACTTAAGCTACAATGAGATCTTCACTGACATATCTATATATGTAGAGAACCATATGAAGTCTCATGACAGGTCACTGCAATGAATTAGTTACCATTAACTAGCATCCACGTTTAACTCTCTACATCTCAATATCTCTAACCAATGAGGAGTAGTTGCTTGGAAAAGACAAGGAGTATAATCCATGTTAGTCTCACAGAATCAATGATGTCCAAACTTATCAATTCATCGACTAGGGATGGTTTCAACACATTCATAATTATACATGTAGAGATGCTCACTAGTTGTGATCCAATTACAAGTTCTCTCATGCTATGAATTATATTATGGATATTCAGTAGTTGAGTTTAAGATCCAATCAAACACATAAAGAATTTGCACTCAAATAGTGAATCATTTATTTATCTAATAAATAAATACAAATCATAAGACGATTATCTTAGGACACCTTTCAAATATAACACAAGTCTCCCGTGAAACCTTAGGTTGGACCAACGCCTACTCCTCTCTTTCCGAGAACGTGTCCTCATCACTCTACTCGGGAGAGTTTACCTGGTGTCAAACCTTAGTCCACCCGACCTGTTTAAATTTTTGCTCAGCTTGATCTTGACTCTCGGGACTTTCCACTAGACCTCCGGCCCTCGACCCGTCTAGACTTCTGGTATGGTGTCCTTGACTAGAGTCGTCAATTTTGGTTGGGCCCACCCCGTCAAATAATTTAAGCGGGTTGAATTAAAATTTTATCAACCCATTTAAAAATAGGTCTAGGTGGGGCGACTTGCTTAGGCCCACAACCCCGCGTGGATAAGCCTGCGGTGAGCTTAGGTTAGCCTACGGGTAAAGAAAAAAATCTCCAAATAATTTTTTTCTCAAATAAATAGAAGAAGCCAAAATAAGATATTTAGGGGTCCTGTGCAATTAAATTTTAAAAAAATAAATGTTAGTTCTACTCTTCATTAATAAAAAATTAATAAATAATAACTAAGTAAGTAGTTATTAGTTACTCTAAATCATCTATCCTTCCTAAATTTTGGTATTGATAAGAATCTCCAAAGACAATAACCACATAAAAACATAAAAACCTGCTTGATTATGTTCCATGAAAGTCATAAGTTTTAAATCCGCTTAATCTATAATCTAAATTTAAAAATATTAATCTTATATATATATATATATATATATTTTATTTTTTTATGAGTTTGTGGGTGGCTTGCCTAACTCGCAACCCATCATCGGTTGAGTTGGGTTGAAGATTTTTCAATCTGTCAAGATGATGGGTCAGCTCGCCCTGCCTCACCCTGCCAAATGACCAATCTACTACGGGTTGACCCGCTACAGGTTAATCCATCTGACAACTCTATTCTCGACCCCCAAGGCTTCTCGCCTATCCTCAACTCGATGTCCTTAATTTGTCAAGACTTTTTGTTTAGTCCCTTCAATCATGACTTCATGCCTAGTCCCTCCGATCATGATTTCATGTTAAATCCCTTCGACTAGGATTTTCTTACGTAGTCTCAATTAAGACTTTCTTATTTAGTCTTAATTAGTATAAGCTTGATCAATGTATTAGAATATCACAAAATTTAATTTTGACCTTTAATCAATATTAAAATTTAAATTTGATTATACGAAGATAGTTAGATAATTATATAGGATGAGACGTTTTATTTTTCTTTTACCCATAATTATTTATATTTTCTTTTGAATTTTTTTTCCTCACATATCCATATTTCTCCATTTTTAAATTTTTATTTTTTCAACCATTTACATCACTGTTCATTTTGTTTTCTCCTCTGTTCATTTTGTATTTCATTTCTATATACCAACCATCTAATAAATAAAACTCTTCACATATAATATTTAAGTCAAAGTAAATATTATTAATAAAATATATTAAATTATTATTCTAAAAATATATTAAATTAATAATACCAAATGACTCGACAATATAAATCAAAAAATATTCATGATAAATAACTTAATAATTTAATATTTCATAATTATAAGTCTTATTTAAATTTTTTTTATAAATATATTATAATTAAAAATTAAATTATAAATATATGATAACTTAACGTCTCATATGTAGCCGGGACAAATTATTATTCTAAGAATTAATGAGATATGTGTATGCAATATTTTAATTTTTGGATTATGTATTTTATAAAAAAAATTATTTTAAAAACTATATTCAAATTTACCTTCTTCTTCGTTTTACCAAATAAAAAATTTCGTCCGTGGGAATTTCTTCCCTTCCCTTCTCCCTCGATCGTGGAGCCTGATTTGGCGCAGGAGTTCAGAAAAGATCGATACTTGGAGGTGGGTATTGCGATTTAGGGTTCGTGCCTCCCGATTCGATGAAGTGAGACGGTGCGATGAATGGGGGCGTCGTCGCAGTTGAGGCCTGCGGGCTGCCTCAGGCGAGAATGGTGATGCCGGCGCGGGCGCGGCGGCAGGCGTGGTTCGTGACGGCGTGCGGTTGCGTGCTCCTCTGGACGTGCCTGATCCAGCTCCTTACCTATGGCCGTCTCTGGCGGGGTTGGAATCCCGCGCGGTTATTCCTTGTCATTAGGGACGGCGTCCCTGCGGTTGAATCGACTCAATCGAGTTCCGCTCCTCCGTCGCTCGTGGCTCCGTCTCCAGTGCTACGGTCGAGTATGTAACCTATCTGTTTTGCACAACGTTATTATGGCACAGCATAAAAATCTTTTTTTTTATTGGACTGTTGCGTGTTAGAGCTGTCTTATGAGAAAGGACAATAGATTTCACCATCCTCTTTGACCCCCGAATGAGGGTAAAACTTTGACCTATCTTGATTCGCTAGTAAAGAAACGATTTTACTGCAGATCAAGGCACTTCTAAGCGCACAGTAGACGCTTAATGAGTAAATACCTAGAACAAATAAACGGGATTTACTATATATAAAATACAATTCGTAGATTCTTTGGTGTATTCATTCTTTGGCCTTTGATCTTCTGCTTCGCTTGCTAGGCAAGGCAAATGTTCAACAGCTTGCATTTTGAAGGTGTTGATACCAAGGCAAACAACAATTTTACATCTTGATTTTCTTTTCTTCTGTACTCATTGGCTTGAAGAATTTTTTTCTGCAAGGACGACTCATTTGCGCTTTAGTGTTCATGATTCAATCATAGTTCTTGGCCTACAGATGATAGTTTAATGATTCCTCTGGATGATTTTTTTTCCCACTTAAATATGAACTGCATCAGACAGACTTAGATTTTTTAAACATAAGTTCTTGATGGTTAAACATGATTTTCCAAGCCATTCAAATTTCAAACACAAATGATAAATCTTTAATATTTACAAACTATATTTGGCGTTGAAACACAACAAGTATGATACAAATTTTGTAGCAATTCATTATTTTATAACAGATAATAATAAATTGGAATTCTAATTTAACTATCTTCTGGTGTCTAATGCCTTCCAACTCCAACCATTTTCAGGGAATTATGCAAGCAACGGCTATCTGAAACTATCATGCAATGGTGGCTTGAACCAAATGCGTGCAGCGGTTGGTAGATTCTTTCTGATACATCCCACCAAATGCAACTATTGAGATTATGTTATTTGGCTTCTAGATATGTGACATGGTGATGGTGGCTCACTTACTAAACCTAACATTAGTAGTCCCGGAACTGGACAAGAATTCATTCTGGGCTGACCCAAGGTACGTTCATCTGTATATCACATCCAAAGTGCATTCTAATCCGACACCACAAGAACCCATCGCTGAGCATATAGTATATTGTCAATAAATTATAAAACTGGTATAGTCCAATGCCGAGCAGTATATCAAATATTCATATCATCTGACATTGACACTTATTTATAGTAGTTCTGTGCTTTGTATTAACTCATTTTATCCTGTTGTTTCTTATCACTCTGTTTTTTATTTATACCTGTCTTTTAACTGCAGTAATTTTGATGATATCTTTGATGTGAGGCATTTCATCACATCATTGAAAGATGAAGTGCACATAATTAAAAAGCTACCGAAGAGCATCGGTAGAAATACTTCAGGCCATTTTCTTATGATGCGTCCTGTGAGTTGGTCAGATGAGAGATACTACTTACAACAGGTGTGAATTTATCATCTTTAGCTTCTTATATTTGACATCTTATTCTTTTACTTGAATTGCTAACTATAGAATGACTTGCTCATTTTGCGAAAGAGTAAGAAAATAATGCTATTCTGTTTCTGCAGTGTTGTCTGTGTTCTGCAAATTGCTTCCTGATTTGTGCGAATTTGTGATTCTCATGTTATCTCCCTCTTTCTCTCTTTTCTTATACTGCAGATTTTGCCACTGTTCAACAAGTTTAATGTGATTCAGTTTAATAAAACGGATGCACGATTGGCAAACAATCTCGCTTTTGAGCTCCAGAAGCTTAGATGCCGTGTAAACTATCATTCGTTGAGATTTACTCCTCAGATCATGACATTAGGAAACAAGTTGCTTCATATTCTTCGAGGAAAGGGATCCTTTGTTGCCTTACATTTGAGATATGAAATGGACATGCTGGCTTTCTCTGGTTGCACTCATGGTTGTTCTGAGAAAGAAGTTGAAGAGCTGAAAAGATTAAGGTACACAGCAATTAAAATTCTTTGATCCTCTCATAACTCATTCACATGTTTTGATTTATCAACACAGAAGTTCTATCTTCTGTAAAATATGCTACCATGTCTTCTGTGGGATTTGGGGTTTTTTCATTACAAATTAACACAGTGTTGGAAATCAAATTATGGTACTTAATGAATAGATGTTAAATTGCAAAAGAAATTTTTCTCTTTATCCATTTTTCTTCTTCTCACAGTGAATAAGAAAAGGAAAAGGGAACAATAAAAAAGAAACATATGTCATCTTCATTTTTGTACTAATTTAGGATGTATATTGTTCGTTTCTTACAATAGGAGAACATGAGATGATTAGTATCACATTTTGTGGATACGCCATTTTTATTTGTCAAGCCATTTTCCTATGATTTATATTCAATCATCACTTACCTACTGTTAAAGATGTGTTTTATTTGGTGGAAATTAAGTGTACTTGCATCCAAGACACAAGGTTTAAAATCTTAAGTCAAATTGGAGTTTTGATCAATGTCTGGAATGATATGGTTTGAGTACCATATCGTATCGTGTTGTTATAATTTTGATACTTATTTACTTTCAAATATTAAGTGTATACTAATTATAAAAAAAAATCACTTCATCAATATTTGAGAGCAATAAGATATAAATTATTACAAGAATCTCAACCACCTTACTAATATCAAAAAGAGTGTTGTGTATCTAATGAGAATGTTACTAATACCAAAGGCGTGTAACGTGTTGTATATTGGATGAGAGTATTGATTTGTCCTCGTAAGATTAGTCCCATAATTTTCCAATACCCAAATTAAATAATTATTTCAAAACTATGGGTACTTGTATTAATTTCTCTACATGTCTATAACATGTCTCAATTCACTATTAGAAGTTGGAATTTTTATTTTTATAGGTATGTTCCTTGATAATTTCTTCAATATCATTGGAATTGAATCTTGTATAGTCAAGGATACACATGTTCTTGAGCTATGATGGATCACCACTGTATGTTATATTAGGGCTATAATAATCAATGTCAACTAAATTGTCCTGTACATCTGGATAATCATGAACTTTATTGTAACAACTACCTTTCACTATTGTCACTTCCATAAGTAGTTGCACCACTGTTGACATTGCTATCTTCATTTCAAACCTCTTCTTGGATTGTAATGTCAGAATATAATGATGTTTCATTACTATTATCGTGTACTCGCTCATCAATTGCATCAAATGGATTTTGACCACTTTACCCTTTCCTTTGTTAGTTTCTTATAATTATATTTAGAATATTTTTCTTTCTCTTTACTAAAAATTGTAGGAGCTTTGCATTTTTTTTGTTTGTGGTCTTTAGTTGTGTTTAAGGTTTAGATGTTTGAGAACATGTAAGTCAAGATCTAGACAATTAGAAATCTATGGTTGAAAGCTCTATCATTATCACCTTCCTCAACATCTCTTCTAGCTTGCATTTTTCAATAAATTGGGTAATGAACTGAGATGGTTATGGTGGATCTCTTGCTTTATTAAGTAATGGATTCTCGACCTCAAGAATGTTTCACCAATACATTATTAGATTATCCTTATTCTGAACGAATTCAATAATAAATAGATCTATATGATTAGACTTTTTCTTACTTTTCTTCTATTATAACCCTTAATTGAAAACACATTGTAGTGAATATAGACTATCTTCTCTAAATGATCATAAAAGAGATAATTTTGCATTTTTGTATTAATGAGAGAGAAAGTTGATCAATTTCTTTCATAATTATTGAAAAATATCATTTGCGAGAGAATCCATACTATAAGCTTTTTCAGATTTTTAGATTGGGGTTGATCCTTTATATTATAATTGTAAGATAAAATAGTGAACAAAATTAAAACCATCTCCTATATGTGTTGATAATGACTAATAATAAATTATTTTATATTTATCAGCATTCAATTTGTATCGGCATGATACCACAAAAGGATTGTCAAAAAGAGTGCCTGTTAAAATATTTGACTCTTGTTAATAGTCTCAACAACTAATTCTCTATTTTTCTGAGATCTCTGAGGTTTATAAGATCTCATTATTGTGGTTAGATTAATTGATATTGATATGTTGGATTCAGATAATATCCTAAAGTAATCAAATATATATTATTATCATTAATTGATATTGAAATTTTCTTATTAAAAAATCATGTACTTATCAAATAAACAACTTTTCCCATTTAGTTGCCTCATTTTCCAATAATTATATTAACATAATTTTGGTACTTGGTTGTGATTATTAGAGCCTCTTGATTTAATTAAGTGGTATGGCTTTTTGCGTCTGTGGACCTTGCTCATAACATGCAAGGAGAGTTTTATTGTCATAAGCATCTTTACAATACAGTCCCCAAATTAGCAAATATTTTTTGTGCCTCTTTACACTCAATATTGCTAGACTATTGAGAGGCTTCCTAAC
The DNA here is from genome assembly GCA_038050645.1 of Hedychium gardnerianum. Taxonomy (NCBI): domain Eukaryota; kingdom Viridiplantae; phylum Streptophyta; class Magnoliopsida; order Zingiberales; family Zingiberaceae; genus Hedychium; species Hedychium gardnerianum. Next base: position 7,673 of record JBBUKS010487318.1, read on the forward strand.
AATTCAATCTGACTTTTTTCTTGAACGACTTCAAGAGTAGCATCTGAGTTGCAAATCTAGTTGCTCCTAGTAGTAGAATATTTATGTCAATAAATTTTCTTATTAATCTATGAACAAAATAATGATTATAAAGGAATTTTATTAATGATTGTCCTTTTTTCACTACTTTATTCACTATATTGACTTTATCTATACCGGCCATCATCAAATTAATGCAGTGTGTTGCATGTTGTCTAAAACAAAGTTGAATGTACTTTCTTTAATAGCTCTTCAATTCTCTTGAAGTTTGACACCATTGTATTTAACCACTTGCACTATATGTTCTATACCTATGTCTTAATTAACTATCTATTGAATGATATACATAAGATGTATCATGATGTTACGCAGTTGCATCAATGGATTTGCAAAATCATCTTGTACTGTAATACATACAGGAGAAAGAAATTTGTGATATGCTCATTCATATAGGTTCTGATCAACTATCGCACATCATCATAATCCCATATAGGCACTTTTGCTTCTCACACTATAGGATCCATGTTTTCATTTAGGTATGTACCAATAATTTCATACGTCGGAGATTAGATACCAAGACTAAACTTTGGACGCTTGACATTATGCTTCAGTAGAATGTATTGTTTTCCATATTAGGAGGAATTCAATTGAAATGAAAATTTAGTAATATTTTGATTGCTCGAGCTTTAAACTTGTCCTTAGTAGAATTTATCTTTTTCGCATCTCAATTTTCAATTCAAGTTATACCTAATCCAATAGTTATTTGGTCTCTTAGTAGGCGATTTAAATTTGGAGTGCTTTTAGCCAAAGATTGGAGATTTGAATTCCTTTAATAACTTAGGAGTAATTTAACTTTGTTGCTTGTCCCTAATGGAGAATAGTTTCGCATTGAATATAGCGTGAGGACATATCCAATATATTGTGAGCTCATCTTGTCGTCAAAAGACAAAATAACCCTACTATTTTAACTAAAAAACCATACTTAATTGCTCTTCTCAGATGCTGCTTTTCTTATTTTCTTAAATAACCCTACATTGGATCTTAGTGTTCTTATCTTTGTCACACCTAAACTAGTCTCCAATCACACATGAAACAACCATTTCTATTTACAATGGAATCGATAACTGTGGTTCTTAAGGACAGAAGGTTTTAGGAAACATACATGAAACTAACTTCTGTACATGTTATTCAGGTATGCCTATCCATGGTGGAGAGAAAAAGAGATCGATTCCGTGGCCAAGAGACTGCAAGGTTTGTGCCCACTAACACCCGAGGAGACCACCCTCATTCTCAAAGCATTGGGCTTTGACAAGGATACTGTAATATATATTGCCTCTGGCGAGATTTACGGCGGGGAAGAGAGGCTGTCAGTGTTGCGTGCAGAATTTCCCAACCTTGTATGATCATCTTCCACTTACAATTCTGCTTCAGATTTGCTTCTATCAATCCTTGAATCGCTGTGATACATTCGGTCAGCAGGTTAAAAAGGAAACGTTGCTTCATCCAGAAGATCTGCATCAGTTTCAGAATCACTCGTCCCAAATGGCTGCACTCGATTATATGGTTTCTTTGGAGAGTGACATTTTCATCCCGACATATGATGGGAACATGGCTAAAGTCGTCGAGGGGCATCGGAGGTACATCTTTCCCCTTTGCCATTTCTTTTCTGATTGTCGGCCTCGGCCCTGATTTTGCCTTCAGCAGGTACCTTGGTTTTCGGAAAACCATGTTGCTGAACCGCAGGAAATTGGTCGAGCTCCTCAATATGCATAACAACAAAACACTTCCATGGGACGACTTTGCATCTTCAGTTAAGCGCATTGTTGACGAGAGCCTTGGACGACCGACCTGTCGAAAAGTTCTTACCGACAAGCCCAAGGAGGAAGACTACTTCTATGCCAACCCGCAAGAGTGCCTACCCAATGCCAAAGAGTGCCTTAAGGTACCGGAAAATTCAAGCTCGGTGAGATGAAAACAGATACCTCGCAACTTTGTAGCCCCCTCTTGGCGAAACCAAGCTTGTTCCACAGGATGATCGCAGATACATTTCTTGATCTTGTTACTTTGTTTGATACGCCACATTCTTTTGTTTATAAGTTATTTTTGCATGCCACAACTGTAAGCTATGAAGTTATTTAGAAGAGGAGCCGATGACCCTGCATTGATGGTAGCTTTGCGCACTCCATTAATTTGTGACGGTTTTTGTATTCAAATTGCAAGAACAAAACTAATTATTATGGATGCTACCATTGATTATCGAGTTGTTAGAAAAACAAACGGAGGTTAATTCTCTTGATTTTATTTTTAGGAAATTCCTTAGCATTGTTGCTTATAATAAATCTCTAAATATGATTTTGTAGATAATTATTATTTCTAAAAATGTATTATTTACAGTGTACCCAAATTTGCTAGCATCACCGGGTTAATCCGTAATTTCCTCTTCGCTGAAGGGCATTAATGAAAATTTGTTTACTTCACTCTCTCGTTGCTCCAAGTCCCCCTCTGTCCACCGGAAAACCCAGATTAGGGCTTTTATCCCTCCTGCGATCGCGACTCGGCCCCCTTTCCTTCTCCCCGTTCATGCTCCATTTCCTGCACATGAATCTCTGTAGGTTTCTCCACTGGAATCAGTAGGAAAAAGAATCGATTTTTGAGTTTCTTTCTCTGGACTTGTAAGATTCAATTGCTGAGTAAGAGTTTCTGCTGATGCTTCTTAGTTTATCTGCCTGTGTTTGCTTGTTTCTCCGGTTGTTTCCTCTGGGCCGTTTGAGTTCCTCTCGCTGCTAAAGGTTGGATTTTTCGGTGCTGAATTTGAACAGTTTGTGACCTTCTCGTCGTGATTTTTATGTTCTGGAGGACCAAAAAGGTCAGCAGCCGCTTCTTCAGGGTTGGAGTTGGTACTTTGAGAAGCACAAGGGTTTTGTTTTGTTTTTGATAGAAGCTATGCCGATGTGGTGTTCTTTTGGAATTACGGTGAGGTTTGGATTTGATCGGCTGTAATCTGAGTGTAGGGGGTTTAAGTTGTAGCTAAGATAGGGGCGTTTTGTTGTGTGGCCGCGAGGCCACACCGTTCTCGTGCTACAAGTAGGGAGTGGTCGGTGGGATGCAATGAACCATTTTGGCCAACAGGCTCAAGCTTCTCACCACCCTTGTCAACAAGGTGGGACTATCGATTTCATGCAGATGAGTTTTCTTTTGGCTCTCAAGGTGATGACAGAGTTGCACATTATGGATCTTCTGTTTCATTGAATGATAAAAGTTCCAGGAGTTGGGGGAGGAGTGAGTCATTTTCCAATCATCAATTCTCTGTATCTGATGGTGCTCTCTCGTTCACCAACAGCCCGTCTGATAGCTTCAAAAACTATCAATTGAGACACACAGTTACACAAGGAGCTAGCATGGAAGAATACACCAGAGGTAAGCTGAAAATTGGATTCATTTTTATTTTGGAATGAAGTAGAGAGTTCTTTCATTCCCATTCCAAAGATAAATTCTTTGCTAGAAATTGAAAGAAAATGATTGAGCTAGGTTTTGTTGGTTCTTCACTTTGGATTTGGTCCCTGGCTATCATTTTCGCTTGATTAGACAGCATAATGGCATTTTGGAGAAAATTCAATTCTAGTTGTTAATTTTGAGTCTGTTTGTCTACTCTCCAGTATTGCAGAAAACTCAAATACTGGCATTTAGCGGACTTAAAGGATATGTGCATTTTGACACTGCACTTATTTAAACATATTCCGTTGTTAGGCTATTCTATGTACTCGTATCAAAACATGTGTTTGTGCTCTTTTAAACAATGCACATTATTCAGTGGAGGGATAAGATCCACATGGTTGACCCCATCTGTTGGGACTAGCATGGATTTGATGGAACGATCTTAATTTCTCAGTTCTATTTCTTTTGTTATACTTTCTAGATGGGCTAAACATATATTTGGCCTTTCTCATGTTATGTGTTATCACCTATCATCAAGGAAATTTACATTGATTTGCCCTTCCACAAGAGCTTTCACATTTCAAACTTCATTGGTGTGCCTCTTTTAGTTAAGTGCAGCCTTAGAATTGCAAGACATGACCGCATGAAGCTTAGCTATGTACTTTTAGTTGAAGATTAAATATACATCTGACCTTTCTCTTGTTTTATGTGGTGTCATCAAGGAAATTTAAACTAACTTTCCCTTTCACAAGAGCCTTTCCATTTTGTTTCTGCATTTCTTTTAGTTAGGTGTAACCCCTAGAACTGCAAGATACCCCATGACCAGGAGCTTCACTATGTACTTTCAGTTGAAATGTTCCGTGAGTTGACAATTACATTGAACCATGTTGTTTTATCATGTTAAGGCATTTCTTTACACTATATATTGCAACGTAACACAAATGTGCATAATTAAATATCTTCTTGAATTCTCAAGCAAAAGTTGTTTCATTGATATTACAGATCCATTATCTGGACCACTGATCATCCCACGGTTTGTGGAGGTACCTCTGTTGCACTCTTGAATACTAAAAATATACTGAAACATGGATTCTTATGTCATGATCTGGACTGACTTGTTCTACAGGGAAATCTAGGGCTTCCATCCTTCAATGGTTCCTTCTCCTCGCATTCAGATGGATCTCATGGCTCTGCTGGTTGCAGTTTCTCAAGTCATCGTTTTTTCATGCCAAAGGCCATTCATCCTCTATCAGTTCCAGATCACGTTGCTGGAGGTGAAGAACAAAACAGTAATATCTTCTTTTCTTTTTTCACAAGATCCTGAACTTCATTCTATTGGTTTATCAGAAGCTGGTGCCATCCTCCAGAAGGAACCAGTGCTTTGGGATAACACCGACAACATCAACTTTATGGACATATGCGAACTGTTGGAACCCAAAGCTCGTCCTCCGTATAGTTCTTTGCATGAGTTATCCAAATGTGGACTATGTGAGAGGCTGTTGTCCCAGAGATCGCCATGGTGTTCCTGTCGGATTGTCTGTAGTGGAGATTTGCCAACAGCAAGTGTTCTGTCGTGCCGGCACGTGTATCATTCTGAATGCTTAGAGCGAACCACCCCCAAGGTATCCAAACACGACCCGCCATGCCCACTCTGTTCCAAATCGGATGAGAACACATCTGATCGCTGGGCTGTCTGCCGGATGAGAAATGGGATTCCAAAGCTAAAATCACCAGAGGAAGGGCCTTCAAGACTTTGGAGCTGTGCGCAAGCAGGCGATTGTGTAGAAGGTGTTTTACATGCGCCAAAACAAAGTAGGATGGTTTTGTTGAGTAAAAACCATCTCAAGAGGCAGCTGTCTATGAAAGTAAATTTGACCAAGAAACAAAGCGAGAACCTCAAGAGAAGTGGGATCCAAAGGCAAGTTGGGTGCTCATCGTCATCGTAATCATATTCATCGATGGCATCTAATCCTGGTCTACGAGACTCGGAAGCCTAAGTCGCAGGTAGGTAGGGAGATATGCTAGCACGGTGGTTCTGATGGCTGCTGTCTATGAAATCATTTAGCGAAGCGGTTAGAGTTAGAATTATCGGAAAGGCTTTTGTTAGACGATGGCTATGTGCTTACTCTTGCTCGGAAACTTGTATCGTCGAAAGCTTGTTGCAGGTGAGTATTTCTTGCAGGAGTCTGCTCACTTGGGTAGCATTTCTTTTGCTTTGAGTGTTATGATATGTGAATTGTATGATTAATGTTTAGGTTAACAGATTAATATGACCTGGCCGGGTCTAAATATAACATTTTTATTTGGGTATTTGATCAAAGGGCGGACTTGAAGATTGGAAATTCTCCAAAGGCATATCAAGGTTTCAACCCGGCTGTTCGAGCGGCCAGGTATCCGCACGGCCTCTTGGTCACGCGGACATCCCGTCCGTGGGACAGGTCCTTCGGTTGTCTCGTTGTTGCGGTAGCGGTCGCTCGGCCGTTTGCATGGTCGTGGTCATGCGCAGAGGTCGGGCGGCCTCGTAGCGGTGGCTTGGCCATTAGTGCCGACCAGGAGGCCATTTGACCTCCGCGCCCAGCCAGTGGCAGTGCGTGGCCAGGAGGTCACACGGACAGGCTGTGTAGTAGAAAATATTTTTAAATTTTTTTTTTAATAAGGGTAACAAATACGTCCTTTTGACAATTTTCGAACTACAAATGCCCTTTTGGTCAAAAACTGATTTAATTTTGTTTTATTTTTTTTTAAAAAAATCTAGTATTTTATAAGAAACTAATTGTATTTGATAATATTAGTGTAAAGGTAAACTTAATTATTCACACTTATTAATTCCACCCTTAATTGTAGTATATATATAGCGGAAAATGACGCTGTACACTGTGAGGTGCGCACGATTCGCCGTGTGTATTTTTTTTAAAATTTCTTGTTTATTTTTTTTTAATTTATAATTACGTTCTTTCAGATTTAAGATTTAAATTATAATATTTAAATTAAAAAAAAAATTAGATGTCCACGGGATGAGTAATATAAGGTGAGTTACTTATCAAAATTCTCTTTGTATATATATACATATATCTATTTTAATATCCTTAACATTCTTATATGAGCGATAATTTACATGAGCATTTGACGTAACTTTCAACGATATTTTTTAATCATTCTTTTTCTTCACGCGGGATTTATTTGGTCCCGATTCATATTCTTTCTCCTTAAAACTTCAGATGCTTAGACTCTCTTCCTCTCATCTTTTTCCCTCGGTTTCCTAAACCCTAAAGCCCACGTCGGCCGTGCCGCCTCTCCTAGGATCCCTCGCTTCCGTCGCTCGTTCGCGCGTCATCTCTCTGTGGATCTCTTGCGACCGCCACTCCCTTAAGAATGTGTAGCTGAAAAATCAAGGTAATCCCTATATTTTTGCTAAAAGTTTTAATTCTCTGTAATATACTTGAAAGTTGAACTTCAATCAGAGTTGGATCTTTATTAATTTGATGATTAATTGTACTCTATCACATGGGATGTATCTCACAGTGGAAAAGCTCAAGTGTTGACAAATCCATAATTGATCGAGTTAAATGGAACGTTGGTGTTATTTTTTCGCTCTTTTGAACAAAGCCAATATAAACGTTAGAATTTTCATCATATTTCATTATTTATTTTATAGTTAATTGATAGCAGGACATACGTAGTAGTGTTTTTTTTTTTCAAAACAGCACCAACATGATGCTGTTTAGTTCAAAACAGCACCACGTTGGTGCCGTTTTGTTCAAATCAGCACCAACGTGGTGATGTTTTGTTCAAACCAGCATCACGTTGGTGTTGTTTTGTTCAAACCAGCATCACGTTGGTGCTGTTTTGTTCAAACCAGTACCAACGTGGTGCTGTTTTGAAAAAAACAACATCAAGGTCAGAATTTTCACCATGTTTCATGATTTATTGGTGATATTTTGTTCAAACCAACATGTTGGTGCTATTTGTCCAAACCAGCACCAATATCAGAATTTTCACCATGTTCCATGATTTATTGGTGCTGTTTTGTTTAAATCAGCACCACGTTGATGTTGTTTTGTTCAAACCAACACCGCGTTGGTGTTATTTTTTTCAAATCAGCACCACGTTGGTACTGTTTTGTTCAAACCAGCACTATATTGGTGTTGCTTTTTTTCAAAACAACATTAATATCAGAATTTTCATCATGTTTCATAATTTATTTATAGTTGATTGATAGCAGGACATAGAAGCTATAATTTTAAATATCAGTTGAAAGTTTATTATACAATGATTTTATTAGTTTGGAGGTATTGGATTTTTACTTTCTACAATGTACTTGGTGTAATGGTAGGATGAATGAAGGTTTCAAATTATCTTTATTGTTGATTATTCTAACAACATGCCCTAGGATGAATGAAGGTTTCAATTTTTCACTATTATTCTAACTTCTTCTATGCATGTAAATTTAAATTTAAATATACTTCAACCAGTAAAAGGTTTGTTGAAGTTAAATAGGATTGATAACTTCTTCTGTTCATGTAAAAACCGAACATTTTCATGATTTATGATTACATATAGAAAACTAAGTCTTTTAATAGTTAAGAAGCAAATTGGTGTAAGACTTTTATTATTCTATTTTAGTGTATCCGAATGCA
>JBBUKS010487337.1:0-15762 GCA_038050645.1 Hedychium gardnerianum
CCTTATTGTTATTATTATCATGCACTATCTTTCGTATACCCGCGGAGTCATTTGGACTCACCACCCTTTTGTATATGCTTATTTTCCTTAGGTATCTGCTAGATCTTCTACCTGTCGCTGAGAGAGTCCAGTCTGCCTGTCCTGAGTTACCGGAATGCTTGATTTTCGTATCGCATTTTGGTATTTGTTATGCCATTTGGTTTATGTTATGTTTTGTAATAAGTGCACTATGCTTGAGTATTCTCTGTGATTCAGTCTTGGACTTTTGGTTAGTGATGTAAGTGGTGCCAGCACGCGTATTAGGTTGTTGTGTGCTTTGGTTGTTCCTTTCATATGTTTGGTGGATTTGGTGTCATTAACTACATGTTTGAGTTGTTTTATTTACTGTGTGGATGTGAATATCCGTGTGGGGTATTTTTGTGTATTATTGTATCAGGATATTGTTAGTCATACAAGGAAAATATTATCCATTTTTCGACGGATAAATATACTCCCGGGGCATGAAAATTTATTGGTATCAGAGCCTCAGGTTGCGATAGCCTATTTTCGTGTTTTCGGATTTCTGGATTTGTTTTCCCCGATGTGATTTTCGAGTTTTGGGACAAGGCAGCGACAGGACATCTCCGGCTACAGGAGGTAAGTTGTTTACTGGTATTGCATATTGTAGTTAATTCTTACTTAGTTGTTTGTTATAGGTATGACTTGAGGTAGATCAGTCAATGTTTGTGACCGTGATCAAGGTCAACCACGGAGATGATTTGTTGAGTCAGTGGTACCAATATTTAATACCCAAGAGGTGAGTTTTTCTGGGGTTCGACTAAGGTTGAGTCTGATAGCATGAGTTAGGCTCATCACACCCTAAGAGAGGTCAGAGATTTCGATCTCAGGGAATATCACCAATTGTACCAACCAAGACTACTACTAGTTGGGTGATGGATAGAGCCCGAATACCAGAGTTGACTCGTAGTTAAGGACAAATTTACTCTGGTTCATAGAAACTATGATCGTTTAGTTGCTCGTACTTGGTTAGATAATCAGGAAGGCATATACGAGTATATGACTTGTGCTGATGCATATAAGACTGCATTAGCTGCTTACGATCTATGAGATTAGGTTGTTATTTGGTGGTTCATCAAAAGAGGATTTTCGGGATCATCCCGTTACTTGGATTTTATTTTGTGATTCCTTTGAGAGGCATTAGATAGACCATTGATAGGTAAGAACGAGTAGAGTTCTTACACTCAGATCGCATGGTTTAGCTATATCTCTGCCCTCTGGAGAGGTGCTAACCATTAATCAGGAAGTCAGGGGATGCCCCTTGGACTTCGGTAATCATTCACTGTAGGTGGACCTTCAGGTGCTTGATATGACAGAGTTTGATACCATCCTGAGCATGAGTTGGTTGACTACTCACAGTTGAGTGTTGAGCGAGAGTTGTCACTGTCTGATATTCGGATGGATTCGCGTGGGAATTTGTTGGGACCAGGGATGATAAGATGTTATTTTAGCACTACAAGCGTAGATGCTATTATCCCAAGGTTGTCGGAGATATATGTTGTCATTGGTTAAGGCTATGGGAGAGATGTTTCACAGCTCTCCAACATTCTGTTAGTTCAAGAATTTTCGAACATATTTCTAGAAGAACTCCCCGGCTTGCCCTCATAAAGGAAGGTGAAATTCATGATTGAATTGATCCTAGGTACAGTTCCGATATCAAAGGCTCCGTACAGAATGACACCAAGGGAATTCAGAGGAGCTCAAAATACAATTACAGGAGTTGTTGGATAGAGGATTTATCCACCCTAGTATTTCACCTTGGGGATCTCCAGTGCTCTTTGTCAAAAGAAGGACGAGTCACTTAGATTGTGTATTGACTATCGACAACTGAATTTAGTGACTGTCAAGAACAAATATCCCCTGCCATAGATATATGACTTATTTGATCAGCTGAAGAATACCTATGTGTATTCTAAGATCAACTTACGCTCAGGTTATCATCAACTCAGAGTCAGAGATGTGGATATCAGATTGGAAAATAATTTTAGTACTTAAAAATAATTCAAGTATATTGAATTTTTTTGAAAAATGCCTATTTTTAAAATATTTTGAAAAGGATTTTCAAAAATGCCTATCTTGTTTTTCAAAAGATTCATATTTTTCCTCTAATAAATATTTTTGATATATATTAAAGGGGGAAACATAAAGTAGATTATTTTCAAAAATATAAAATATGTTTGAAAAATGAGTATGCTTTCAAAAGCTTCAGGGGGAGAATTTTAATTAAGGGGGAGCTTGTTTGAAAATTCTTTACTTTGAAAATTGCATGTTTGAAAATTCTATACTTTGAAAAATCTATACATTAAAAATTCATTTGAAAACTCTACTTTGACAACTCTATTTGGAAAATTCATATTTTCTAACTTCACATAATTTTGAAAGTCCATTTGAAAAACTTAGCAAAATGTTTTTCGTCGCTTAACAATTTTGAGTTTCTTTTTGTACTTGAAAAATAATGTTTTCCACATACTTCTAATTGCATATTTTTTTCCTAACAACTTCGTAATGTTTTTTTTATCTCCTTGTTGGTTTTTCATGTATTTCAAAGGGGGAGAGAATAAGGTTAAAAGTTAAGGTTCTCTAAGATGTTAATTTTAAGGAGAGATTAAGTTAAGGGGGTGCAGTTTTTTCTTATTTTCTTTAGAAATGCTAAATTTTAATTAACTTTGAACTAGATTATCATAAATCAAAAAGGAGGAGATTGTTGGTACTGGGAGCACCATATAATCAAATTTCTATTTTGATATTTGGCAAAAGTTCAAAGTTAAGGTTAATTTTTATCTAAATAGGTTAATTGACTGTGCAGGTAGCTTAACCAGAAAGTCCTAAATGATCTTAGGCAAGGTACAAGTCCTAGTTGAGTGTAGGCAAAGAAGACCTGGTCAGTTGGATTGGTATAAGTCCTAGTTGGTTGGACTAGGCAACGAAGTCCTAATCGAGTGGATTGGGCAAAGAATACTTGGTCATGTGGACTGGGCAATGAAGTCCTGGTCAAGGTGACAAGGTAGAAGACTTGGCAAATCGAGTAAATCGGGCAGAAGTCCTAGGGGTTGAGGACACTAGGCGAAAAGCCTTGGGAGTCAAGGACACTAGGTAGGAGTCTAGACGAGTCGAGGATCGGAAGTCTAGAGCGGGAAGTTCCAGATGCTAAGGTCAGATGCTGAGCAGATGATATGCGTAGATTATATATACTTTTATACATTATTTGTCATACATCTTCTTGTATTCATTGAATATGATCTACATTATTGCACCCTAGTTCATCATATTGTCATGATTTCACTCTATGTTGTTCGAAGATTTGCTCTTTCTCTATTTTCATCGAAAGATTGCTTTTGGAGCAAAAATGAAACTAAAATGAACATTGGAGCAGCAAAGGACAAAGTTTATTAGCTAACATGGTCGTGTCTACCAGGAGCACCAGTTGCCTAGCCAGAACACACGGCATGATCGTGTCTCCTTAGACACGGCCGTGTCTCTGCTCCAGCAAGACCCACGCCGGGGTTGTTCCTAAGAGGCACGATTGTGCTTCAACAATAAAGCAGCTCAATCTTCACACTAGGGTCATGCCTAGAGGCACAGTCGTGTTCCAAGGTTAGGGATTTACATGGCCATGACTGAGAGGCATGGCTTTGAGAGGCACGGCTCAGGCACAACCGTGCCTCATCCACAGAAGATCTCCATGACATGGCCATGCCTGAGAACCATGACTGTGCTTCCTACAGCCATGCCAGTAGCAGGATCTTGAGTCACACGCCACGGTCGTGCCTTCTCCACAGCAGCAATTCATAGCTTGGTCATGCCTCAGAGGCACAACCGTGCCTTCTTGTCCAGGCAATTACATGCCACGGCCGTGTCTAAGAGACATGGTCGTGTGATCGAAAAATTAGGACCCCGTCTATAAAAGAGGTCTTCTTTCCCCTTTTTCAAGAAGAAGGGTCTTCCCCTCTTAGAAACCCACTTGGTTCATTTCAGCACCAGATTCCTATGATTTATCGATAATCTGAGGTCGATTCCTCCATTCTGTCCATCATCCAAGCTAGGAGATCACTTCCGAAGACCCGAATTTCAACCGGCTAAGCTTTCTCTTCTCCTTTCTTTGGATATTAGTCGTAGAATGTTTTCTTGGATGCTTTTGGGTTTAGTTTCCTTGTTTATGGAGTAGATCTTTGTACTCTAGGATGTATGAATAATTGTAGTGTGATGATGATGATAAACTCTATGGATTTTCCACTTTCTTGTTTCAATGACATGCTTATGCCTTGTTCCTGTTTGATGAAATGTGTGTATGAACTTTTATTGAATTATGACATGTTTTATTGAATGGATGTGAAGGATTGATCATCACGTAGAAGAGACACTCTAGATCATATGATCGGGGGCTTTTCGCGATAAAGGGTATCCCTTTAACCGGATGTTCTAGAGTCTTCACCTTGAAATGATGGTTAATTCTCCACAAGGGAGTATCTAATTATGGCTTAATGGGTTTACCTTAATTCCATATTAGGAAGTGACTTGTGTAATTTAGACTATATGACCGGGGGTCCCTCATGTGACAGGGGATATCTCTTTAACCGGACTTTTTACGTTACCTTTTCTACTTAATAGCATTGAATGCCAATAGGGTAAACACTCTGATGCATCTATCGCGGGGTTGTGTCAAAATTTAGTTAGACTCACTATAAGAGCATGAACATAGAGAATAGGAAATGAATGATTCATAGTGCATCATCTAGCATTGCAATGAAACCGTAGTCCTAGAGTCGCTTCCCAAACCACTTTCACCAACTCACTTGCGATTCTCTCTCTTTCTCTCTCTCACTCTCTCTCTCTAGTTCACAAGCTTACAACCAACATTTGATATTCTGGATAACTTCCTTCGCAGACTCATCTAGTGCTAAGTCCACAGTCCCTATGGGATCGATATTATTATTACTGACAACGTAATTGTGCACTTGGGATAGCGTAACAAGTTTTTGGCGCCATTGTTGGATACTATTATAGATTAACATTACTTGATAAGTGATTTAGTTATTCTAGTTACTTTTCTTTTTGTTAATAAAATACTACATTTTTTCTTGTTTGTTTATATTTTTGTATTTCAATACACATACTCCAAAAATAATACATTTTTGCTTTATCCTAATTTGGAATTTGGTCTTTTATGTGAAGATCTGCAGGAAATTTTTTGCCTGTTGATCCTGAGATTGATAGAACATTCAAAAAAGAAGGAATCTATAGAGACAATCAGAGGTTGAGCATAGTCAGTCTGAAATAGCAAACAAACCATTAAGGGATTATGCAACACTTCATGTAAGAGGCCTAAGGTTTAGCATCACCAGACCTCCCATTAAGGCCAATAATTTTGAAATCAAGCCATCTATAATTTCTATGGTTCAGCAAAACCAATTTGGGGGTGGACCAAATGAAGACCCAAATCAACACTTGGAGATTCTTTATGAGATTTGCGGTACAATGAAAATGAATGGAGTTGCAACAAATGTCATCAGACTATTATTATTTGGATTCTCATTGAGGGACAGAGAAAAGTTATGGCTCAATTCTTTACCACCCAACAACATCACCACATGGGATCAATATGAGCAAACCTTCTTGGAAACATTCTTCCCTCCTAGCAAAACCGCTCATATGAGAAACCTTATAATTAGCTTCAGACAATTTGAAGGAGAGTCCCTTTATAAAGCTTGGGACAGATTTACAAGGCTTCTTTGACAATGCCCCCATCATAGATTCGAGAAATTACTAGTAATTCACACATTTTACAATGGAATCAGTTATCAGATGAAGGTGTCTTTGGATTCCACAGCTGGTGGAGTCTTAATGAACAAGGGCCTAGATGAAGATGAAGAAATAAAAGAAAGTGTGGCTCTTAATCACCATCAGTGGGCAGCAGAGAGAAGCAATCTTATTAAAATTCTTAGGATACATGATGTAAATGCTTTGGATTTAATTTATGCTAAGATGGATGCTCTAAACAAAAGATTTGAATCCATACATGTTAATCCGGTAAATGTGATAAGTTTGAGATATGTGGGGACTTGGAGCACACTAAAGAAGCTTGCCAACTTGGGGCCATCATTGCACAGTTGGCTCAAATTAAACAAGTAGATGCAATTGATAATTTCAATGCAAGGCCAATAACTCATACTCCAACACTTACAATCTCGGATGGAAGAATCACCCGAACTTCTCCTACCGCAACAACTAGGAGCAAATGGGGCAACCATCAAATCCATCAAATTTTTAGCAAAATTCATAACCCTCAAGAATAGAGAAAATGCTTGAGGAGATTCAAGCTACTCAATTAGAGATGAAAAATGATATCAAGAAGCTTTGTGAAAGAATGGACAACACTAAAAATCATCTGAAGATTCTTGATAATCAAATTGCGCAAGTAGCAAGTTCCTCCTCAAGACCATAAGGTCATTTCTAAGAAAACCAGAACAAAACCCAATTGAGCACTGCAACCAAGTAGAACTAAGAAGCAGACGGACTTTGGGGCAACCCCAAGTGACTTATCATCACAAGGGATCGAGCGTACGCCGATCGGAGAGTCAACTCCTTCCTCCTCGCAAAATGATCACATCCAAGAGGAAGTTGAGAACAACGAACTGATTGAGAAAAGCCCAATGGGTAGATACATACCGTTGATCCCCTTTTTTTAACGGGTTGCCTACACAAAGAAAGATGAAGAATTTAGCAAGTTTCTCGAGAAGGTGAAAAAACTTTTTATTGACATTCCCCTCATAGACGCTCTAGAACAAATGCCTAAGTTTGCAAACTTCATGAGGGAAATCATCTGTAATCGTCGAAGAAAAGATGGATATGAGACTGTGGCATTAACTAGAGAGTGTAGTGCTCTATTTCTGAATGCACTACCACAAAAGCTCAAGGATTCGAGAAGTTTTTCATCCCTTGTAAAATAGGCACAATAATGATTAACAAAGTTTTTTGTGATTTAAGAGATAGCGTCAGGCTCATTCCATATTCAATCTACAAGAAACTTTGACTCAATGATTTAAAACTGACCACCATGACATTACAATTGGCAGACCACTCTAGTAGATACCCTATGGGTGTCATCAAAGACGTGCCAGTAGAGGTAGGGAGATTCATAGTCCCTACCGACTTTGTGGTCTTAGATATGGAAGAAGACTCGAGGATATTTATAATTCTTGGAATGCCTTTCCTTATTATTGCCGGAGAAGAAATAGATGTCAAAAATCATAAGCTCACGTTGATAGTAGGCGTGGAAAAAGTTGAATTCAATTTATCTAAAGTAACTAACAAATTTTCTACTAAAAAAAGTATTTGTTTCAGGTTGGAAGGTCTCCAACCAAGAGAGAAAGAGAACACCACCCCCACGATCGACCGCCAGATGTAGTACCAAGTCCGGTGAGAGAAGAAAAGATGCCCCCCACCAAGAAGGACAAATATATTGTCTCGGAGAGAGCCTGGATAAGAGATGGGGTAGAAACACTAACATGCCATGATGGAGGGTAATGCAACCCCTTCAAGGCAAAGGCTTCTAGTTGAGCCAGATCAGGGGTTGAGCTCATGACCCTAAATGAGCGTTTCTTGGGAGGCAACCCAAGGGTTTATCTTATCATTATTTAAGTCTTATTTTTTTGTTCTCTTTTTCAAATTGATTGCCTCCATGAGCTGGCCATGGATTTTCCACAGGCGTGGAAGGTCATATGAGGAAGAAACAAAACTAAAGCAGAAAATAGAGGCCATGCACGGCTGTGTCTCCTTAGACATGGTTGTGTCCCTTGCTTAGAGAAATTCTATGGGCTGGCCATGCCATTTTGGCATGGTCGTGTTGTGATCACAACAGAATACACGCCTAGGCTATGCCATTTGGCATGGTTGTGTCATAGGAACAGGAGAATACATGGCATTACCGTGTTTATTTCTTCATACGACCATGTTTGTTTCTTCACACAGCCGTGTCTCTCCCGTGTTTCCCCTCTATTTCAAAAAAAAAAAACCCCGAGAGGCCGTGTGTTTTCCAATAAACACATGGCACTACTGTGTCATTTCAACACGATCGTGTTGAGCATCTAGAGGAAAACATGCCTAGGCCGTGCCTTTCAGCACAACCGTGAGGCGTTCGCTCTGAGGGTATTAAGACCCTAGGGCACTACCATGCCCCCCATTCACAAGGTCATGCCCCCCTTTCCTCTTGCCATCTTGCCTATTTCCTTTTCTCTTTTTTCTTCACTCTCCTCTCTAGATCTTGTTTCCCAACCAACATCTAAGCTCCCTCCTTCTTCAAAGCCTCTCTCCAAGAACTCTCCTTTTCTAAATCTCAAGATCTTCCATCTCCTTTCTCCCTCTTTCTTGATCTCTCTTCAAGATTCAAGATCCAAGTTCTAGATCTCTCTTTTCTTCTCCTTCTCCACAACCAAGAACTCTCTAATCCCTCTTAAATTTTAACCATGTCCAATATTTTAAATAGACTTCAAAGAAGTGGTGGATCTATAGGAGGTGACGACTCCGGCAAGGACAAAGGGAAGGGAATCGACAAAGGCAAAGTGAAAGCATCCAAGAAAGGGAAGGCAACCGGAAGGGCAAAGGGAAGCGAACTACACTCGATGATGAGGGTAACAAAAATTCATATGGCATTATTTTTTGTAATGAAGATAAAAAATCTAGATATGATAACCTAGTTAACCATAAACTTGTTTGTACTCGTTACATTAACAGTTATACAATGAAAGTCTTAGGAATTAAGGAAGACATTGATTGGATTAATGATAACATAGGTTGGAGTGGCTTGATGAATATAAATTATCCAACCTATCCTAGATTAACCCTAGAATTCCTTAGTTCTATAGAAACCCACTTCAAATCTAGCAATGATAAAGGGAAAATTTATTTTCGCTTGTTAAACCATGATTATGAGTGGTCTTTATATGACTTCAATAATTGTTTTTGTTTGATGAATGAGTGTAAGCATGAGTTTTATTGTGAATTTGATAACAATGAATTATGGAAGAAGATTGCTTTAACTGAAGAATCCTATGATCCTTCCCGTTCTAAGGCTTTTTTACTTCAAAACTAAGTTTTTCGATACCTTCATCGTGTAATGAGTAAGACCACTTTTGGTCAGGTGAGAGTGACGGTGTGATACTGAAACTAAAACTCTATTATTTTTAGGTAATGTTGAATGAAGTCTATTTCGATTTAGGATTCTCTTTTTTCCAAACCTTAGCAAAAGCTAGTAAAGCGCCTTCGGGGACTATTGTATTTGGGGGGTTTATAACACAAATTGTTGTCAACTTGGGTTGCAAATTATTTGGGTTAGAGGTTCTACATGGCAACACCAAGATTGACCTAGACACTTGTCTAGCGATGAAAATGATTTGTCATGAAGCAAAAGGTTATAATTTCATTAGGAAAAATGGGCTTCCTCTCCCTCTTCCTTATCTCGACCACACTTTAATAAGAAACCCCGATAATTGGATCATTCGAGATCCTCTAATTGATCTTGCTCCTTTTGCTAAGGACATACCTTGATCCTCCTCCTATAGAGCCGAACCCGCTAGACACTCATTCACTTATGGCGATGAAGGTCACTCTAGTTTTGACTTTTTTGACTTCCGTTCTTCTTTGGACACTCTTCATGAGGAGCATAGTACCACCCAACATATGTTTGAGGGGCATTGTGCATTGACTTAAGAACAATTCCGAGAAGTATAAGACCACTTTAGGAGGACGATGAATTTTCATGGGTAAATCTCAGAATTTGTTAATAATTTTTACGATGAACAAGATAGAAATCAAAATTTTAGACGCTCAATGGATGTAACGAGGAAGCAGGTAGCCTCACTTTATTAATATCATGAGCACCTTGTCAACTTGCCAAATATGCATAGATTCCCACCTAGGCCACATCCTCCACCACTTGAGGATCTTCCTCCTTCGTCATACCCTCCTCCACCATTTCATCCTCCGATATACGACCCTCCACCACTGTATTGATTTTCATTGGGACAATGAAAAGTTCAAGTCTAGGGGGAGAGTTGTACATATGTATCTAGTTTGTTTTGTTTTTGCATCTTGCTTTATTTGAGTTAGTTTGTTTTTTATTTTAGTTTTGTGGCATGTCAGTTGCATCATCTTCACATTATAGCATGACTTATTTTCTTGCAAAAACTCTAGCATGCTTGTATCTAGACTTTCATATATTGTGATATATGTGCTAGTATGCTTAGTGATCTAAATTTTCCTATCCATAGTAGTATGAAGTGAACTATATTTTTCTTTGAAAAGGTTGAGAATTTGCCTAGTTTTAGGATCTCTTTAGTCATGATTCATAGAACTGGACTAATACTTTTGCTTTTAAGATGATTTGTCAACTACATTTTTGTTACTGGAGAAACTCGGATCTTGACAACTCATTTGGAAAAATCAAAAATCTCCTTTACTTATTCTAGTGCTACATAATGCTACATCTTGTAAGCATAAAAAAACATGATGGAATATGGGAATAAAAATAGTTGTCATAAGTGAAAACCAATAAGTTATCCTTTTGAGACCGAGTTAGATTACTGAGAAAATAACTATTATGTTTCTCTTGGTCCGATCTATCCTTTGAGACCTTGTGTAGTTTGAAAAAGATGAACCATGCGTGTGACAGGTAAGTGCCTATCGCTGAAAGCATAAAGAACACAGTTAGATGATGAATTAACTAGGCTAGGAGTTGAAACGTGAATTGTTAAGCCACTCATCGCACTAAGCACAAAGAACTTTAACTTAGGTCATTCTCAAACTTTGTATTATGCTCACCAATGAAACTATAGGATAAGATTAACATTACTCACTAGGGATTATGATCCATCTCATTGCCACATGAATCTAGATTGCAGGTTTTTGCTTGAGGAGAAGCAAAGGTTTAAGTCTGGGGGTGTGATGTGTGTAGATTATATATACTTTTATATATTATTTGACACACATCTTCTTGTATTCATTGATTATGATCTACATTATCATACCCTAGTTCATCATATTGTCATGCTTTCACTCTATGTTGTTCGAAGATCTGCTCTTTCTCTATTTTTATTAGCAGGACGCGTTTCGAGCAAAAATGGAGCTAAAATGAACATTGGAGTAGCAAAGGACAAAGTTTATCAACTGACATGGCTGTGTCTCATTGAGACACAGTCGTGTCTCCAAGGAGCACCAGCTGCCCAGCTAGAACACACGGCACAATCATGTCTCCTTAGACATGGTCGTGTCTTCTTAGACATGACCATGTGTCCTTAGACACGACTGTGTCTCTGCTCCAACAACACCCACACCGGGGTCATGCTTTAGAGGCATGACCATGCTTCAACAAAAGAGTAGCTCAATCTTCACACCAGGGTCGTGCCCAGAGACACGATCGTGTTCCAAGGTCAAAGATTTACACGGTCTGGCCATACCTGAGAGGCATGGTCATGCTTGAGAGGCATGACCGTGCCTCATCCACAAAAGATCTCCATGGAATGGTCATTCTTGAGAAGCACGGTCGTGCTTCCTATAGTCGTGCTAGCAACAGGATCCTAAGTCACACGCCACGGCCGTGCCTTATAGGCATGACCATGCCTTCTCCACAACAACAATCAATGGCTTAGCTGTGCATTAGAGGCACAACCATGCCTTCTCCTCCTAGCAATTACACTCCACGACCATGTCTAGGAGACATGGTTGTGTGACCGAAAATATAGGGGTCATTCCCTCGTCTATAAAAAGGGTCTTCTTCCCCCCTTTTCGGGAAGAAGGGTCTTCCCCTCTTGGGAACCCACTTGGTTCATTTAGGCACCATATTCCTATGATTTATCGATAATCTGAGGTCGATTCCTCCACTCCGTCCATCATCCAAGCGAGGAGACCACTCCTGAAGACCCAAATTTCAATCGGCTGAGCTTTCTCTTCTCCTTTCTTTAGATTTGAGTTGTAGAATGTTTTCTTTGATGTCTTTGGGTTTGTTCCTTGTTTATAGAATAGATTTTTGTACTCTAGGATGTAGGGAGTAATCATAGTGTGATGATAATGATAAACTCTATAGATTTGCGACTTTCTTATTTCAATGACATGCTTATGTGTGTATGAACTTTTATTGAATTATGTATATTTTATTGAATGAATGTGAAAGATTGATCATCACGTAGGGGAAATAATCTAGATTGTATGACCAAGGGGCCTTTCATGACAAAGGGTATCCCTTTAATCGAACGTTCTAGAGTCTTCATCTTGAAATGATGGTCAATTCTCCACAAGGGAGTATGTAATTAGGGTTTAATGAGTTTACCTTAATTTCGTGTTAGGAAGTGACTTGTTTGATTTAAAATATATGGTCGGGCCCCCTCATGTGACAGGGGGTATCCCTTTAACCAGACTTTTTATATTATCTTTTCTACTTAATAGCATTGAATGTCAATAGGGTAAACATTCCGGTACATCTATCGCGAGGTTGTATCAGAATTTTGTTAGACTCACTATAAGAGCATGAACATAGAGGATAGGAAATGAATGATTCATAGTGCATCATCTAGCATTGTAATGAAACCGTAGTCCTAGAGTCACTTACCAACTCACTTGCGATTCTCTCTCTCTCTTTCTAGTTCACAAGCTTGCAGTCAACATTAGATAGTCTAAATAACTTCCTTCGCAGACTCAACTAATGCTTAGTCTACAGTCCCTATGGGATCGATATTTTTATTACTGATTACGTACCCGTGCACTTGCGGTAGCGTAATAGCAGAAAGTCTAAACAGGTTCGGAGGACTAGATGTTTGACGACAGATACATTCTCCTGAGAGGAGTAGGTGAGGATGCGTTCCCCATTGAGGGAATAGTAGGCGTCGGTCCAACCTAGGGTTTCACTAGAAATCCAAAAGTTTGGATCGGATAGTCCCGAGACTATCAAAGTTAATTTATTCATACTATGTTTTCTATGCTAACACTGTGATGTAGGAAAGATAAGCCTGGAAAAGTTGAACCAGACGCCTGGAAGGGATCCAAGCACCCTAAGCCAATTCAAGCGCCTCAAAAGGATAAAGGCGCCTCAATCACCTCAGCGTGAAATAGGATGAGGTGGTAGCCCATGGTTGGTCGGCGCACATCAGCAACCAGGTGCCTTAAAGTGATTGAGGCACAAGGTTGGGATAAACTAAAGCAGAGTCACGCTGCGACTAGATTTAGCCACTTCAATGGAAAAGGCACCTCAAAGGGATTGAGGTGCCTGGAAGAGGATAAGACACGACTAACTCATATTCCATCTGATTGACTCAAGATGGAAAAGAAGCACCTGGATCAACTTATAAAAGAAGACTGTTGTCATACCGCAAGTGCACGGTAATGTCATCAAGTAATAAAAAGATATCGAACCCATAAGGATTGTGGACTAAGCACTAGTGATTTAGTGAAGGAAGTTAGCTAGACTAATCGAATTGTGAGTTTGAGAGCTAAAGAGAGAGAGAGAGAGAGAGAGAGAGAGAGAGAGAGAGAGAGAGAGATTTCTTAAGAGAGTGAGAGAGAGAGATCTAGGTCCAAGTGAGATGGCAGTGAAGAATGGCTTGGGAAGTGATTCTAGGCTTTCGATTTCACTATGATGTTAGATAATGTCTCTATAACATGATCATCACCTAATTCACAACATTATTCCTATGAAATAAGGTAAATTCCTATGTCAAGGTCTTTTAACTCTCGAAAGTGGAATACGTGTCGGTGCCCTTTGTCACTAAAGGCAAAAGTGCTCGATTGAATGAGAATCCTTTATCCCTAATGATCTCCCGATTATCCAGTCTAGTAGCAACCCTAACATAGAAGTAAAGCCCTAGATCTACATGCATCATTATCATACACATTTCATCAAACATGCACAATGCATAATACACATAGCACAAGAGTTACATCTCATAGAAAATAGGAAATTGGCATGTCCATAGTTCATACATCATCCACACATCATAATTACTCCCTAACCCTAAAATACACAAGATCAACTCCATAGAAAGAGGAAGAAAACATAAAGACATGAAGATAAACATTCAAGCCCAAATCTAAGAGGAAGAGGGAAAGAATGCTTAGCCCAGTTGGAGTCTTGGTCTTTGGAAGTCTTCTCTTTCCTTGGATGATGATGGATCGGAGAAATCCGTCTCAAATCGCTGGAAAGATCACTGGAAGATGAAGTGTGAAGGACTTAGGGTTCTCCTAAGAAGGAAAAAACCACCTCCTTTTGAGAAAGAGGAAAAAAACCCTTTTATACTAGTGTGGCACGACCCAGGTCAAGCATGGCACACGACCGTGTCTCTGAAACATGGCCATGTCTTGAGGCTGTGGTGGTAGGAGGCACGACCGTGTCTAGGAGACACGACCCAATATTGAGGAAGGTCTGCTAGGGAGACATGGTCATGTCTATAGGACACGATCGTGCCTTGAGTATGCCCAGACAAGTCACACGGTCGTGTTTGGGAGACATGACTGTGTCTGGGAAACATGGGCATGCCTTGAGCTCCTACTGCTCTTGAGGCACGCCCTGAACATGGACGTGTCTAGGAGACATGACCAGAGTTTTTCTTGACTTCTTGCTTTGCTTTCTATTCTGTTGTACTACTTTTCTCTCCATAGACATTCCGTTTAGCTCTGAAATGCATCATGTAGATCAAAAAATGAGAGGAGCAGATCTCCGAACAATATGGAGTAAAAGACATGATAACATAATAAAATGAGGTGCGATAGTATAGATCATGTCAATGAAATATAAGAAGATGTGAATCAAACAATGCATAAAATGATATATAATCTATGCACATTACACCCCCAGACTTAAACCTTTGATTGTCCTCAAGCAAAAACCTATAATATAGATTCACGTGGCAATGAGGTGCTTCATAATCCCTAGTGATTCACATTAATTCTATCCCATAGTTTCATTGGTGAGCATGATCCAAAGATTTATTTGAGAATGACCTAAATAATAGTTCTCCATGCTCAATGTAATAAGTGGCCTAACATTTTCAAGTATCAACTCCCAAGCCTAGTTAAGTCGTCATCTAACTATGTTCCTTATGCTCCTGGCGATAGGCACCTACCTGTCACATGCATGGTTCATCTTTCTCAACTACACAAGGTCTCAAAGGATAGCTCAAATCAAGAGAAACATAATAGTCATTTTCCTAGTAACCTAACTCGGTCTCAAAGGGGTAACTTACTAGTTTCCACTCACGACAACTATTTTTTTAACCCTTATTCATATTTTTTTTATGTGCTTGTATGTAGAAACACATAGAACTAAAATGAGTAGAGGGTTTTTAATTTTTTTCAAATGAGCTGACGTGATCCGAGTTTCTCAAATAACCAAAATATAATTAAAAAATCACCTTAGAAACACAAATACTAGTCCAGTTCTATGAATCATGACTATTTTTAGATATATTAACTATCATTATCAAGCATAATGTATAAGAGATCCTAAGACTAGGCCAATTCTTAAACTCATACAATTGCATGAAAGTCTAGATAAGAGCGTGCTAGTATTTTTGCAAAAAAACAAGTCATGCCAAAATGTGATAATGATGCAATTGACATGTCACAAGACTCAAAGAAAACAAACTAGAGCAAATGCAGAAAATAAAACTAAGCTAACTCAAGCAAATGCAAAAATAAAATAAAACTATGTACATATGTACAACT
>JBBUKS010487347.1:0-15761 GCA_038050645.1 Hedychium gardnerianum
TATAATATTTATTTGATAAAATAATAAATTATAAAATAAAATTTATAATTTTAATTACTAAAATAATAAATTTGGACCGACTAAATACTTTTCCCTTAAGTTTATCGATTTTCATTTTTCCATCTCATTTTAAAAAAACCTAAGTCGGCCACTTTTTCCATCTATTTGAAAAAACCCTCCCGATCTCCACTTCTCCATAACTGACGATCCACCTGTCGTACTGCCCTCCACCACGGATGGATCCTGCCCCCGGAGGACGACCCTCACGCCTCTCTGCCACCCGCCCAACCCTTGCTCCGAAAAACACTCTTTCCTCCGCTTGCACCTCCCGATCCCCTTCTATCTCTGCCGCTACCCACCACCCACAGCTTGAGCATCACTTTGTGACCCGTCGGGAAAAGGAGGAGCAGAAGAAAATCGGGAGAGTGATTTGGTGGAGCGAACCGAGTAGTGTTTCAGGTTCTTCGTTGAAGTTGCCACTGACCTTCGCGCTTGAGGATTTTAATTTACGACCACGAGGAGATTGGATCTCTGCCCCGATCCCTTGTCTATTGTACTTTTCTGATCTAGGTACCGTTTTTGTTCCCCTTTGGTTTTGTTCCATTTAGGTTGGCTGATTATTTCACAGATCTCATCTTTGTGCTGGTAAAATAAGATATTTTGTGTTATAGATTTGGTTACTTTCGTGTATGGGGACAATTTGGAAGGTTTCTTGAGTTTTTCTTCTTGATTGAAGGTCCATGAGTAGGGCTTTAAGGTTGTACTTTGATCTAATTGTGATGCGTCTTTTGGCGAAGGCAGTTGCTTTCTAAATTTCAAAATATAATACAATGAGGGCACCATCTCTCCTTGCACAATCTGACTGGCATGGTTTGTCGGAACGGGTGTTCCAGCATGGGAACACCTCATGCCGTGCCAAAGTTCTAGTAAATACTGCTCTTGCTATGGGACGACGTTCTTGGCATTATAACAGCAAAAAAAAGGGTATGGAACCGACGGAACGGAGGAAGGAGAAGGTTCTCGGCGTCTCTCGATGTCGCTCCTCCTTATCGTCGTCGGAGGAATCAGACAGCGTCGAAAAGCGCTTACCGGCGTAGCCTGATCGGGCGGCTCACGGGCTAAATAAATTTAATTAGATTAAATTTTAATTATTATCATCCCCTAGTAGATAACGTCATCCGCGTTACCCGATCGCTCGATCGCCTGGGTGTTGTCTTATCGTAAGTGCACGTTAAAGTTGTTAAGTAATAAAAAGTATCAATTCATAGGGACGATTGATTAAGCACTAGCTAAGTCTGCAAAGCAAATTATCTAAACAATCGAAGGTTATGAAAGCTTGATAACTAGAGGTTGTGTGTATGTGTGAGAGAGAAAGAGGTCTAGTGAGAATGGATGGTCGCTAAGAGAGAAATTGGTTTGGGAAGGCAATCTTAGGATTTTAGTTTCATTATGATGCTAGTTGATGTACTATGAATTGTTCATTATCTTATTCTCCATGTTTATGTTCTTGTAGGGATCCTAACCAAATTACCGATGTGAACTTGTGAAGGTTACACCGGAGTGCTTACACTATTTCCTTCTAATGCTAATAAGTAGAAGAGGTAATATAGAAAGTCCGGTTAAAGTGACCTTTTGTCACTAAGGGCTCCTCGGTCATACAGTCTAGATTACACAAATCACTTCCTAACATTGAGTTGATGAAAACCCATTAAACTCTAATTAATTAATCCCTTTGTGGAGAATTGACTCTCATTTCGATGTGATGACTCTAGAAAATCTAGTTATACATCATTCAATTAAATACAAAGACATCACACACATGGAACAAGTCATAAATATGTCATTAAATAAGGAAATTGATAAATCCATAGTTTATACATCAACATCACATCAAAATTACTTTTTACATCCTAGAATCTGGGAGATCTACTCTATAACAAAGAAACTACAATCCAAAGATAAAAAGAGAAATATTCTTACAATCCAAACAAGAATGGAGAAGAAGAAATGCTTATCAAGATGATGTTGTTGTCTTCGGATGAAATCCAAGCTCCGGAGATGTACGAATCATTGAAATCTGATCGAAAATGGACCTAGTA
This sequence comes from Hedychium gardnerianum, assembly GCA_038050645.1. NCBI lineage: Eukaryota > Viridiplantae > Streptophyta > Magnoliopsida > Zingiberales > Zingiberaceae > Hedychium > Hedychium gardnerianum. The sequence goes on from JBBUKS010487347.1 coordinate 2,100, forward strand.
GGTTTCCTTGAAGGGGAACATTTTCTCCTCTTGAAAAGGGAATCTCATCCCCTTAAATAGGAGTCCCACACGACCACGGAGGATCGTCACACGGTCATGCCTCAATGGCACGACCGTGCCATGGCAAAAGTCTGGAGTGGGGCATGTTCGTGCCTCTTGGGCATGACCTGGCCGTGGGGGCTTCTAGAGTTTTTGAAGAGCACGACTGAAGGTGAGGCACAACTATACCGTGTCTCTTGCTGGAATTGCTAGGAGCTCCTTTTGAAAAGGCACGATCGAGCCATGGGGCTTGCTTGAAAGTTGGCCCTGGTCACTTGGGAGATACGACCATGCCTGTTAGGCACGACCATGTTTTGGCCAATGAAGACACAACTATGCCTTGAAGAGGCACCACCATGCTTGCTGATTTTTCTCCCCAATGTTTCTCTAATATCCATTTTCCACCATTTTAGCTCCAAATTGCATCCTATCAATCAAAATACAAAGAGAGCAGATCTCCAAACCAAAGGAATAAAAGCATGACAATATAATTAAATAAGGTGCGATAATGTCAATCATACTTAGTGAAATGCAAGTAGATGTGCAACAATCAATGCATAAATATATATATAATCTATGCACATCATACCCCTAGACTTAAATATTTACTTATCCTTAAGCAAATAATTGAAATCTAGATTCATGTGGCAATATGATACATCATAATCCCTAGTGAATCAGGTTTCCTATCATATAGTTTTATTGATGAATATTATACTATAATTGTTTGAGAATGACCTAAGTAAAAGTTTCCTATGCTCGGTGTGAAGAGTGACTCAATTTTTTCAAGTATCAATCTCCAAGCCTAGTCAAGTCATTATCTAACCGTGTTCCTTGTGCCTCCAGCGATAGACACTTACCTACCACACATATAGTTCATTTATCTCAAACTACACAAGGTCTCAAAGGATAGCTCGGAATCAAGAGAAACATAATAGTTATTTTCCCACTAACCTAACTCGGTCTCAAAGGAGGTAATTTGTTAGTTTCCACACACAACAATTATTTTTTTATCCCTTATTCTTATTTTTGGTGTTTATGAAATGAAATACTAAGACCAATGGTGCTTATAAGATGAAGCATTGAAACAAATATAGGTATTTTGATTTTTCCAAATGAGTTGATATGATCCGAGTGAATCTAGTAATCAAAATGTAATTGAGAAATTACCTTAGAAACACAAATACTAGTGATTCTATGAATCATGACTATTTTCAGAATTTTCTACCATTAAAATTACACAAAGTGTAGAGAGATCCTACAACTAAGCATATTCTCAAACTCATTCAATGAAAACATAGCTCACTTCATGCTACTACGGATAGAAAAATGTAGATCACTAAACATACTAGCATCATAATTCACAACAATATAAAATTTTAGAATAAGCGTGCTAAGATTTTTGCAAGAAGAACAAGCCATGCTATGATATGATGATGATGCATTTGACATGCGATAAATGAACATAACAAATTGAAAACAAACTAAAAAATAAACCAAACTGAAACAAATGAAAAAAATAAGAATATGTACATATGTAGAAACCCCCCAAACTTGGACACTTCATTGTCCCAATGAAAAAGCAAATCAACCATGTGGTGGGGAACGAGGAGGAAATCTAGGTAAATAGGGAAAGTTGCCTAAATGCTCATGATACTGATAAAGGCTAGTAACTTGCTGTCTCATTACATCTAAAAAATGTCTAAACTCCTCCTCCCTATCCCACTCTCGATACTGATGACCAAAGATGCTGGCAACATAATCCTGTAACTCTTCCGTCCTCCTAAAATGCTGATGCACTTCATGATACTGTTACTAAGTCATAGCAACCTATCCCTCCCACAAGTGTTGGTGGGCAGAATGCTCCTCCTAAAGGGTGTCCAAAGAAGCATGAAAGTCAAAAATAATCAAATCTAGATGAAGCCGTATCGCCATAAGAAAAAGAGTGTTTAGCTGGCTCACATCTAGAGGAAGAAGGTTATAGTCTATCCAAGAGAGAATGGACATATCCGGGTTCTATATTCATAGCGACCCAATTGGCGAGATTTCTAATTGTAGTACTCTCGGGGTTGGGTAACAAAAGGGGGGGGGTCCATTTTTTGTAATAAAACCATACCCCTTTTCCTCCTTACAAATCATCTTCATTGCTAAACAAGTATCAAGATCAATCTTAGAGTTTCCACGTGTTATCTCCAAACTAAATAATTCACACTCCAAGTACATATCAATGTGTGTAATCAACCCGCCCAATACAATAGTTCCCGAAGATGTCTTACCGGATCTCGCTAGGTGGTTAGCAAAATGAAATCCTGAATCAACACCAACCTCATTCAACATGGCCCCAAAGCAATATAGTTCTATCCTTTGCACCACACCATCATGATCATCACGACCAAAAATGGTTGTGCTCATAACATGGTGGAGGTAACGGAAAACTGGGTTCTGAAAAGACGAGGCCATGGAACGAGAAGGATCATAGGTCATCTACATCGACAATTTCATTCCAAAATGTATTTCTATTAAAGGATTTATGAAACCTACGAGATTCCTCCACGAGTAAACCAAAACAAATATTAAAATCATATAGAGACCACTCATAATCATAATTCATGAGACAAAAACTAATCATCCCCTCGTCATCGCTATCCGATGTAAAATGGATCTTTATTGAGCTTAGAAATTCTAGGGTGATCCTAGGGTAGGTCGGATAGCTAAGATTCATCAAATCATTCCAAGCTATGTTATCAATCATCCACTCCACATCCTCCATAATTCCTAAAACTTGCATAGTATAATTGTCAAGGTAACGAGTACATACAATTTTTCGAGTAAGAAGAGTATCAAATCTAGTTTTTTGTTTATCATTTCAAAAAATAATTCCATAAGAATTGTCGTAACCCTCGTTGTGTGCCCGACGCTTTCCTTTATCGGTGGCTATTCCCTTTTCTTTACTGGGATCGTCTCCTCTGCTAGATCCATCGCTAGATCCACCACTTCTTCAAAATCGCTTCAACATCTTGGAAGGTCACAAGTTAAAGAGGAGTGATTGGTTGTGTGTGGAGGAAGAGGAAGCTAGAGAAGAGAGATCTTGAAATCTTAGTGAGAAAGAAAGAAAGGGAGAAGATCTTGGATCTAATATGAAATCAAATCAAGATTAAGAAGAGATCTTGTGAAAATCTTGGAGAGGGGAGTTCTTGAGAAAAAGCTTAAAAAAGGGAGTTGGGAGTGGGAGAAGTCTCTTTCTTGGAGAAATTTGGGAAGAAAAGAAGAAGGAAAGAGGTTGGATCTTGCCTTTGGAAGGGGGATCCAAAGAGAAGGGGAGAAGTTGAAGAAACACGACCGTGTTGTTGGAGAGCACTGGTCGTTCCTTAGGCTTATACCCAAGGACTGCACCACACGACCATGCCTTTTGACACGACCATGGCATGGTGCTTGACGTGGGGTTTGGAAAACTTCACACGACCGTGTCAAAAGACACGACCATTTTTTTTTTGTCATGGTTGTGTCTAAGAGAACACGACCGTGTCTTCTTGCTTCTTGATCGGCATGATCGTGTTAAATGATAGGGCCACATTGTGGCTAGATTTGGATCTCTCTTCGGCAGAGGCACAGGCGTGTCTTTTGGGCACGTTGGAGCTGCTTGCAATGGGGCACGACTATGTCAAGAGACACGACCTTGCCATGAGACAATCAGGCCGCTTCTTCCAAATTCACACGGCCGTGTCAAGGGTCATGACCATGTCGTGGCTTGATCTAAAGGCTTCTCTTGGTGAGGCACAACTGTGTCAAAATGACATGGCCACATCGTGCCTTTTGGGCATAGCCTGACTTCAATTTCTCTTCAAAACTCCTCCACGCTCGTGTTAAGTCCCACGACCAGCTCATGTTGGAGTGCAACCCTGAAAAACAAAGCAAAAAAGAAGACTCAAATAGAGATCAAAATGAAGAAATCAAAAACAAAAACAAAAAAAATAGAAAAGTGAACCCTAGGGTTACCTCCCAAGAAATGCTTGTTTAAGGTCACGAGCTCGACCCCTATCATGACTCAACTTAGATCCTTTGCTTTGAAGGGGTTGTGTGCCCCTTCATCATGTCAAGTTGGAATTTTAAGTCCTTCCTTCATCCGGGTTCTTGTTGGAATGATATATTTATCGTTCTTGCTCTTGGACCTCTTTTCTTCTCTTGTTGGACTCAGTGCTATGACTGATGATCGATTGTCAGGGTGAAGTTTCTTCTTCTCTTGTTGGAGTCCATCTAACCTGCAACACAAACTTTTAACAACAAGAAATGTATCAGAGGCCTTAGATAAATCAAATTCTATTGTATCCTTGCCTACTACTAATGTGAGCTTGCGATTTTTAGCATCTATCATGGCTCCGACCGTGATAAGGAAAGACCTTCCCAAAATGATGGGGATCTTTGGGTCTTCTTCCATCTCTAAGACTACAAAGTTTGTAGGAACTATAAAGTTTCCTACTTCTAATAGCACATCTTCAATAATACCAATAGGATACCTATAAGAATGGTTTGCTAGTTTCATTGCCATGGTGGCCAATTTAAGGTCATTGAGTCCAAGTCTCTTACAAACAGAATATGAGATTAGACTAATACTTGCTCCTAGATCACAAAATACCTTACCAATCATGGTTGTGCCTATTTTGCATGGGATAGAAAAATTCTCTGGATCCTTGAGCTTTTGAGGTAGCGCATTTAGAATTAGAGAGTTACACTCCTCAGTTAGAGTTATAGTCACATACCCATCTTTCTTGTGTCAGTTAGAAATGATTTTCCTCATGAATTTGACAAATTTGGACATTTGTTGCAAAGTATCAATGAGAGGAATCTCAATACATAGTTCTTTGATCTTTTCAAGAAACTTGTTAAATTTTCATTCTTCTTTGCCTTGGCTATTCGTTGAGGAAAGAGAATCGATGGTACGTATCTCCCCACCGAGGGTCCTTCAATTGGTTCATCATTCTCAACTTCCTCTTGTATATGCTCATTATGTGAGAAGGAAGGAGTTGACTCTCCAATCGGCATACGTTCGATCCCTTTGTTTGCAGTAGTCACTTGGGGTTCTCTCAAGGTCTGTCCGCTTCTCAACTCAACCATATTGCAATGTTCAAATGGATTTTTCTTGGGCTTTCCCGGGAATGCTCCTTGAGGTCTCGAGGAGGAGCTAGCTACTTGTGCAATTTGATTATCAAGCATTTTAAGATGTTTTTCCACATTGTCCATTCTTCCACCAAGTTGTTTGATATCACTTTTCATCTTCGATTGGGTAGTTTGCATCTCATCTAGAATTTTCTCTAATCTTGAGGGTTGTAAGTTTTGTTGAAAGTAGTATGATTGTCCCATTTGCTCTTGGTTGTTGTAGTAAGAGAAATTTGGGTGATTCCTCCATCCGGGGTTGTAGGTTTTTGAGTATGGATTGTTGGGTCTTATGTTGAAGTTGCCAATAACATTCACTTGTTCAATCTGAGCTAATTGTACAGAAATTGCTCCTATTTAGCAAGCTTCCCTTGTGTGCTCAATGTCACCACAAACTTCACAACTTGTGCTCACCACATTTACCGGATTCACATTCATTAAGTCAAATCTTTTGGTAAGAGCATCCATCTTTACAAAAATTAAGTCCAATATATTCACATCATATTTCCCGGGAATTTAGATTGGGTTGCTTCTCTTCGATGCCCATTGATGATGGTTTAGTACTACACTTTCAATAATCTCTTCAGCTTCATCAAGACCCTTGTTCATTAGAGCTCTGCCAGCTGCAGAATCCAAGGACACCTTTATTTCATAATGGATTCCATTATAAAATGTGTGGATGACTTGCCATTTCTCCAATCCATGGTGAAGGCATTGTTGAAGAAGTCCTTTAAATCTATCCCAAGATTCATAAATGGATTCCCCATCTTTTTGAATGAAGCTTGCAATTAGATTCCTCATGTGTGCAGTCTTACTTAGAGGATAAAACTTTTCTAAGAAAATTTATTCACATTGCTCCCATGTTGTAATGCTATTTGTAGGTAAAGAGTTGATCCATGCTTTTGCTCTGTCCCTCAATGAAAAACCAAATAGCAATAATCTGATGACTTCCGCTGAAACTCCGTTCATCTTCATGGTCTCATAAATTTCATAGAAAGTTTCTAAGTATTGATTTGGGTCCTCCCCCATATTAATTTATCTGAACCATAGAAATGACAACGGGTTTGATCTCAAAATTATTGGCCTCAATAGAAGTTTGGTGATGCTAGACCTTGGCCCTTGCATAAGGTGATGTGTAATCTTTTAATGGTTTGTTTTCCATGGTAGACTAAATTTTCTCTTCTTCTAACTATATTTTTAGATTTCTTCTTTTTTTGAATGTCCTGTTAATCTCAGATCAACAGGAAAAAGTTCTTTTATAATATTAGCCTTTCGCATACAAAAGAACAAATCTAAATCCTTCAAGTTAAAGTTTCAGATCAGAATTATTTACACAAAAGTAAATGCAAAATTGAAGCAAGCAAAGTAAATTGCAAAGCTATTCATAAAACAAGAAAATGTAGAAATTTATTAACAAAAAAAAGCATCTAGAGTAACTAAATTACTTATCAACTAATGTTAATCTAAAATAGTCCCCGACAATGGCGCCAAAAACTTATTGTCTCATCGCAAGTGCACGGTAAAGTCATCAAGTAATAGAAAATATCGATCCATAGGGACTGTTGATTAAGCACTAGTTAAGTCCACAAAGCAAGTTATCTAAATCATCAAAGGTTGTGAAAGCTAGATAACTAAATTTTGAGAGAGAGAGAGAGAAAGAGGTCTAGTGAGAATGGATGGTCGTAAAGAGAGGAATTGGTTTGGGAAGGCGATCCTAGGATTTCAGTTTCATTATGATCTTAGTTGATGTACTATGAATTATTCATTACTTTATTCTCCATGTTTATGCTCTTGTAGGGATCCTAACCAAATTATCAGTATGAACTCGTGAAGGTTACATCGGAGTACTTACACCATTTCCTTCCAATGTCACTTCCAATGTCACTAAGTAGAAGATGTAGCATAGAAAGTCCGGTTAAGGTAATCCTCTGTCACTAAGGGCTCCTTGGTCATACAGTCTAAATTACACAAGTCACTTCCTAACATTGAATTGACGAAAATCCATTAAACTATAATTAGCTAATCTCTTGTGGAGAATTAGTGATGACTCTAGAAAGCCCGGTTAAGGTAAGCCTCTATCACTAAGGGCTCCCCGGTCATACAATCTAAAATCTCTCCTCTATATAGTGACCAATCCTACATATCCATATGCATACACTTCACACACACATTCAATCAAATACAAACAAGACATTACACATATGGAACAAGTCATAAACATGTCATTGAATAAGGAAATTAGCAAATCCATAGTTTATACATCAACATCACATCAAAACTACTTCCTACATCCTAGAATCTGGGAGATCTACCTCATAACAAGGAAATTGCAATCCAAAGACAAGAAGAGAAATATTCTTACAATCCAAATGAGAATGGAGAAGAAGAAATGCTTATCGAGATGATGTCGTTGTCTTTGGATGAAATCCAAGCTCCGAAGGTGGACAAATCATTGAAATTTGATCAAAAATGGACCTAGTAGGTTCTCTTGAAGAGGAACATTTCCTCCTCTTGAAAAGGGGATCTCATCCCCTTAAATAGGAGTCCCACACGACCACTGAGGCTCGCCATATGGCCGTGCCTCAATGGCACAATCATGCCGTGGAAAAAGTCTGGAGTAGGGCATGACCATGCGTCTTGGGCACGACTTGACTGTGGGGGCTTTTGGAGTTTCTAAAGAGCACAACCTTGGGGCACGACCGTGCCATGCCTCTTGCTGGAATTGCTAGGTGTTGCTCCAATGTCCATTTTGCTCCATTTTAGCTCCAAATTACATCCTGTCAATCAAAATACAAAGAGAGCAGATCTCCAAATCTAAGGAGTAAAACATGATAATATAATAAAATAGGATTCGATAATGTTGATCATACTCAGTAAAATACAAGTAGATGTGCAATAATCAATGCCTGAAAACATATATAATCTACACACATCACTAGGTAGGGTCAAACTACATTTTGACCTCTCCTCTTAGGTCGTTGAACTTCATTCTCTATTGGTTTCCTAAAAATTCTATGGTTTCCCATACGCTTCGGTTGCCTTGACCCACATACGATCCTCTGGACCCTCCCACTTTACCCGTCGAGAGTTATCACCAGTGAGTCATCTGGAAATCCCTCTGGTTGTCTAAAATCGTTGAACTTTGCTTCCCTGCAATGGTTTTGCATAATGGGTAGGATATAATATTTAAAATTACTCGCACTTACTTGACTAGATGTTCATCTCCCAATTGACCCATCTAGTTAGTTGCCAAGATACAACTCTCAACTGCTTCCACTTAGACTTTGTTTGCTAAGAAATAAGCTTCTAGCTGATTCCACACACTTGGACTTGTTTGCCAAGTAATCAATTTTCAACTGATTCCACACACTTGGACTTGTCCGCCAAGCAATCAGCTCCCAACTAATTCCACACACTTGAACTTGTTTGCCAAGCAACCAACTCCTAGTTAATTCCACACACTTGGACTTGTCTCACCTAGTTCCCAATTAGGACTTTCTTTCTTGGTTCCCAATCAAGACTTCATCTGCCTGGCTTTACTCACCAGGATTTTTTCACTGCCTATCTTCACTCACTAGGACTTTTTAACTTGTCAAGTAACCTGCTCCTGTACACTTGACATCAATTTGTTAGATCACAACAAACCTAACTTTAACCTTAGTCATACATTAATAATCTTCCCTTTTTTAATAGTATGAAAACTAAGTTAAAGTTAGTTAGATAATTGAGAATTAAATTTTGAGTCCAATATTCAATTGTATGAGACTGAAAATAATATGAGTGTAATCATATATGAATATGTCAATTTTAATTTTAACTCTCCCTTAATCATAACTCTCCCTTAGCTAAGGTGAAGTTTCTAAGCCCTATTTGATCAAACTCTATAAGGGATGTGATGGAACCTCTAGACACATCAATACTGAGGGATGAAAAGATACGAGTCGAAACATAACAATAAGGCATATGGACTCATCGTAAGATATGCCAGAATGATAAATGATGAACTTAAAATTTGTAAACTAAAGTTATTGTCCAATCTCTATCTAAGGGCATATAGAAGGAATGAGTGGAATGGTCGTATGGTAACAAGGTCCTTGGTGTTGATAAGCAAAATGCAGGCATATAGGACCTTGCACAACACATAATCTTCATCCCTAAGTGGACATAACTGAAGTTGGTGATGGTTGGAGTCCGTTTACCACCAAACAGATAGGTGTAGATACGATCCAAAGTAATATAAGAGAAAGGGTCAGAAAAAAGTAGAGTAGGACATGGAAAACCGTAGGTGGAGGTTGAGGGACGCAACTCAAGTCGCTCCTGAATTAGGTCAGGTGTGAAAATGATATCAACACCTCCAACTCTGGATGTAAAGGCAAAGTCTAGGTTATCAACACCTCCAACCCTAAACCCTAAATACCTTAGCCAAGTTGTTATAAAACTCGACACACAGATCAAGGTTCATCACCTAGTCGCAATAAACAAGTTTGGAAATAGGCTATGATCTCCAGAATGTTAGCACAGTGATCAGCAAAAATCTCCTACTTAGGTATCTAGAGTGAATGGGTATGTAAGAATGCTGGTCAAACCTAATCCTAAGGTCCTTAGAGGGGAACCTAGAGTCATCTGAAGGGTGCTGTGAGGTGCTAGCCTAAGTAGCTCTACGTTTTGGTCTACTTTGAAATGATTAAGGAAACATCATTACCTAGGCATGATGATATCGAAGAAGAACTCTAACTTGAGACAAGGGTCGAAGATCGACTCAAAATGGGCACGAAAACGAGTTTGGAAGGAAGAAAATAGAGTTTGATGTGGGGTCTCGGTAGCTGCTTGCGGTTGCCTATATAAGGGTTGTTCGGGCGACCGTAGGGTTACCTGGTCGACCTCGTACGTCTAATCAGGGGTGCCCATTCGAGGTCACATGAGCGACCATGTATACTCCTGGTGACCGAGAACCTAATTTTTACCGCCTTAATAAATGTGACTTTTCGAATATGGGTGACCGTGTATGGCTCGGGTCGACCGCATATCGATTTTTCACCTACCTTGGTAAACGTGGTTTGGATTAAGATGGTTGATGTCCGATCGCCTATATAGTGTACGGGCGATCAAAAGTCAAGTTGTTGACTTTTTTTGGAAAATGTTATTTTTATTTAAGTCCAACCAATCCCTAAGTGCACACACAAAATTTTGAATACAAGTTAACAAGCAATTGATAAAGTATGATTTGAAAATTTCTTTAAGTTTTATATAAAAATAAGTTTTGAAATTTTTTGAAATGTCCAACCTTGATTTCAATCTTGACTACATATAAGATAGGAGCTTTTAATCGGTTGGTCAAGTTAAAGAAGAGTTTTCCATCTTTACTTTGAAATTAAGCTGTTAATATGAAAATTACTACTTGATCAATGTAAAGTTTTTAGCCCCAATTTATATTGATGTACTAATATAAGCATCTGGAATCAAGGCTATAGTGCAAAGCGTCTCACACCTTTATATGTTTTCCAAGTACAAACAAGTTATACCTTAGGTGTTTGTGAGATGCTGGCTACCTAGAACTATAGGTGCATGCATTCTACAGTAAGGCCTAGGCTAAGTCCATTTACAAAAATTATGACTAAATGATAATGATTTGAAATTTTTTAATTTAAAGACTCATAAACAAATGCGAACATGATCTAATTCAATTCTAGTCTAAGAGGTCTAGGAGATAGCTCCTCTGAAGTTAGAGCTCTAACATATTTCAATCTAGCAATTGGGTTAACATAGCAAGCATTATCATTAATCACATGTGTATGTTATTTAGGTACTCAAAAATAATTGTTTTCAACTTGATTGACTAAGTATGATTTGAGAACCTAAGCCATTTTTCTCTTAACATTTCTATTTACCAATGTAATGTAGGAGACATGATTTTGATTTGAACTGAATCCAAGTCCAGTCTTATTGTACGCAACTCATCTAGATCCAATCATCATGTTTAAATACTCAGACCTAGATGTGAACTTAGTCAATGTTAATTTTAACTCACTAAGCTAGTTTTTTAAGTTAGAATTCTCTTCCTCAAGCTTTGACACCGGAGTTGAGGTTCCAACTTGAATTTGAGTCAATGAGTCCGAGATAGCATTTTCCTTAAGGTATTTGACCTTATTAAGTAAAGTCTTAACTTTAGACTTATATTTAGCTAGGGTCTTAGTCAGATAAACAACAATAGCATATAATTTCTTAGTTAAAGGATTTGTTACCTCGTCAGTTGACTCGTCTAAGTCGCTAATTTAACTTGAATTTGATGATGAGTTGTAGTGTGACTCAGACTCTGAGCTTGATATTTCTTTGATTGTTTTCAATGCTAGAAGGTTGACGTGGTCTGAGTCTGATTAATATTCTGATGATGATTTATCCTAGGTTACCTTCAATGCCTTCTTCTTCTTCTTCTTTCTCTTTTTAGGCTCTTTCTCCTTTAAAAGAGAGCAATCATTTTTGAAGTGGCTCTTCTTGTTGCATTCGAAGTATCGAACGTTTGCTAGATCTTTATTCGAGATTTCTTTCTTTACAAATCTCCAGGTGAATTTCTTCTATCGGATCATCCTTTTAACCAGGTGTGTGACTTCTGAAGATAGATCATCTCCGTCGGTTGTTGATTTAGACTCAGATTTTGATTCAATCTCTTATTTTCATCTGGATTTTGTCTTGGACTTACATGTAATTAAAGTTATATCCTTCTCCTTCTGATCAAGGTTAGTTGCTCATGAAGTTCAAAATCACAAAAGAATTCATCTAATTTAATGATAGAAAGATCCTTGAATACTTTGTAAGAATTAACCATTAATGCACACATGGTGGTCCTTGGAAAATCCTTAAGTGCGTACTTGATCAAGTCATGATTTTTGACTTGTTTTCCAATTGCGTGGATGCCATTTAGGATTTCTTTAAAGCGACTGTCGAGTTGACTTACCATTTCATCATCTTTCATTTGAATATTTTGGAACTGACTTAGTAGCAAATCCCTTTTAGTAGTACGTGAGTCAGCTGAACCTTCATGTAGTTCAATTAATTTTTCCTAGAGTTGCTTAGTGCTGCTGAAGGGCTCAACTCTAGTTAGTTGTTCCTAAATTAGCTTGTATTGCAGTATAGTTGTGGCTCTGGCATGGACTTGAGTCTTCACTTGACCAGTTGTTGAAGTCAACTAGGTTGCCATTTTCATCTATAGGTATTTCAAAGCCTTTCTTTACTATCAGATAGTTTTCTTTCTCATTCATGAGATAGTATTCCATTCTACCCTTCCAATATGCAAAATTGTTGTCATTGAAGAGAGGAGAACGAGTTTTGCTGAATCCTTTCTATAAGGACATTTTTGCAAACACAAATTTGTTCAAGTTGTATTAAGGTCTAGGATAAAGTATTGGTTTGCTTTGGTTTGGATTTGGTTTGGTTGTAGTTAGGATTAGATTTTGGCTCGGGCTAGACTCGGATTATTGATTTGATTTGTTTGTTCTAACTCAAAGCATAAAGTTCGTCCTATGTTAGATTTAGGTTTTGCTTTGGGCTAATTGAGCAAATGTTTCCTAAGTTAACTTCCAAGTAGTGGCGAGGCACAGGAGCCTTCTTGATCGGAACAATGACTAGACACTTCCTTAGATAAATCTAACTTGAGAATCTAGCGCTAAATCAACTTTAATGCAATGCCTTGGTCTAACTAGTTTAGAGTGAGGTGAGGTAGCTTTGGCTAGTTCTACTTGACTAGATGCACCAGGTAGGGTACTCCTTGCCTAGCCTAAATACTTTTCTAGCGTACTATCAGCTCAACCCACTCTGATACCAAATTGTAGGATCGAACTCGATGCTAGAGAAGGGGGGTGAATAACATTACAAATTTTATAAACTGATAATTTCATAAATAAATAGATAATTACAGTAACATAAGTAAAGTAGCACAACAGAATAAATAATGAAATAAACTTAGTAGATTATCAGTTAGCAGTTTATCAATTAGCACCAAAATAGACACACGTAGTAGTAATAATAATATGATTCTTATTTCTAAATTTTGTCTAAGTGGAGAAATCTTACCGAAAAAGAATCTAAAAATTAAGCACAATAACAAATATGTGGCAATATAACAAATATAAAAATTACTCTAGATGTTGCCGATAAGAAATGAAGCACGGGTTGCAGCGTGTCATTGTCGCAACATAGAGAGACTGAGAGCACTAGAGCACGATCACAAAAAAAGATTTAGTGAGAATGAATGATTTGTAAGCTCTGCCTTGAGGCCCTTATATAACTCTCCTCTATTGCTTATGTGACACTTCCTGTTGGGATCTTGAGCGCAAAAATAATACAAGTGCAGCGGAATATTATCAAGATCTTTTCCAAAAGATCCATGCGAAGGAAACCGTATACTAGTTGTTATGAGAGTTATACCTTTGTTGCGTAAACATGAACTCCTGACACTAACTTTTGTACTTATTGGAT